>JAODLI010028459.1:0-20219 GCA_027575585.1 Percopsis omiscomaycus | reverse complement strand
GCGGCACAGGAGGCAGAGAGAAAGTTAATGTTGGTGCCACTGGATGCACGTGACAACGCACACGGAAGTCACCTAAAACACACTAATCTGGCCTATAACACACCAAGATAGGCTGAGCCACTATGAGCCACTAAGCAGAATAATTATATAGTATAGGGGAGTATAGGGGATAACTGGTATTGGTACAGTATGTATGTGTTGCTATGTCTCTAAACTATCTAAAAACTATATTTTTAACCTATTTATTAACACATTTAGTAATTCGATCTTTTGGAATGGTTGAACATTTGTATTCAAGTCCCCAATGTTTCTCATTCTGATGCTATTTTGCTGGAAAAAATAAACTGACTTTATACTGTATATCTGAGTTGGTATTTTTCAATTTTTAACATAAACTGCATTTGTGTGTTAACTTCCTTTAACCAGACTGAAGCCTGCTTACTTTGGGAGAAGATGATGAGGCCAGCTCCCTCCCCATGACCGTAGCCACTGGGCTGGGCCCTGCTGGCTGGGGCCTCTCTCTGTCAGGGCCAGGGTTGGGTTTGGAGGCTGGGTGGCCGGGGCTGGAGCTGGGGCCTGGGCCAGAGCTGGGGGGCAGGGGGGCCCTCCTCTTCTGGCTGTTGCCCACATCCAAGGAGGGGCCACTGGCTCGGGGCCGCACAGGGCTGGAAGTCCTTGGCTCATAGAACGGGTTGGACCTGAGGACAGGAGAGCAGACAAAGTAAAAGTGTCACAATTTGTACAATTCAGCCTTTTTAAAGTAAACTTCAATGTCAACAGATAAAAGCCTATGAACATGCACAAGTGATTCACATAAGTCTGAAGGCTAAAGGTCAGCTCCTTATAGCTTATAGTGCCCCCATAACCCCAAATTTCCTCCCCAGCTCAGTTGTGTTTTGAAACCCAACTGAGCACAAGTGTACGTGTCAGTAGGGGGAGGGGTAGAGAAGATAAGAGCCTAAGTGCTGTCGGGGAAGGAGTAGAGATGAGCGCCAGCCACTCCGCACTGAAGTCCGTGAGGGACATTGTGCTCTTTGGGTATAAAACCAAAACACAATTGTTTTTTTATAATGCTGGTTTCAACCACAAGGTTAAATCACAGAAACAGAACCCTTAGACAGCCACACTATTACACAGTATTAGCTTTTTGTGAAAGCTAATAATGCATTCAGAAGCCAGGAATATGTACCATGGCTACAATACTGGAGACAGTATCTTAAGTGCGATATAAAAAACACCGCAAACACAATGAATATCATCCTCAAGTTAATCCACTATTTGGGACAAAAATGTGAAATTTTGCAAATGTCAAAAAGTGTTTATGGGATCAAATGAATTGTTTGGTGCACCGATTAAACCACTAAAAGAGACATTTAGGAATAATGCCCAATTATGGCTGCTGTTAGCAGCTAGCTGTGTGGAATTGCAAATAAACGCATGGTTTCAGATTGACTGAGTAATTGGACTTCCTGGTCACAAAATACACTTTGTATGACATAGGAAAGAGCACAACCAACAAAATAAGGGCTGTGAACACACACACACACACACACACTAAGGAACACAGGTGCATCGAGGTCACCCCTTAAGTGACCTTATATCCTCGCTGCCTAAGTCAGAATACTGACAGATATGCATACACACACACACACACACACACACACACACAGGGTATATACTTGGCTAAAAGAAGGGTCACTGGCCTAAGACGTGCACTCACCGTGCGACAAACTCTCCTAAACAAACACACCAGACACTGTGTGTGTGTGTGCGTGCATATGACAGAGAGAGACAGACATCTGAAATGTGAAAGGCTTCAAGTCAAAACACTGGCTGCCCTGTTGAACCCTCTATTCCTTGTTGTTCTAAACATCTCATCAAGTACAGGTACGAACCATACAATAATCCTTCATCCTAGCACTAGTCTGCCTCTGTGTATCTGTGAGTCTGTCAGCCAAGTGACTGATGTGTGAGAATGGTACACATGTTGCAAATTATTCTCTACTTAAGTCAACGTGAATTTTTCATTATGGATTTAAGGAACCTAGGAAAAGTTTTCCTTACGAGATTAGATCAGGTTGAATTAATTCATCATCAGAAGAGCTTATATTGTACATAATACAGCTAACCAACAACAGAACGGTTGTGTGTGATACAGTGTGCCTGTGAGCACTAGCACAAAAGTGATTTATAATCAACGGAACAAATTCAATTCATGCAACAGTGTATTTAAACCTGAGGCTATATATATACACATACATACACACACACTAAATATTGTGTTGCATCTTGTGACTGGCAAATATAAATTAACCTCCATCTATCCTCCATATCCTTTCTTTGTCTATTCCATTATAAATAATGAAGTATCTTAATATTCATACAGGGAATCAATCTAATCAATCTATTAGAGAGATAGATATATCATCTAATGGAATCCAATTGAATCCATTCTAATCTAATCTAATATATTCAAATATAATCTATTACAATTGAATCTAATCTCATCCAGTCTAATCTGGTCAACTGTGCTAATAGATCCAATTTTCTACAGAACATCTTATACACAGGAATTTCAGGCTGGACTAAAAAGGCACACCTAGCACACAGCATTGGCATGAGGAGAGGCTAGGAGATATGGAGGAGAGGCTATGAGACAGGGAGGAGGAGAGGCTAGGAGACAGGGAGGAGGAGAGGCTAGGAGACAGGGAGGAGGACAGGCTAGGAAACAGGGTGGGGGAGAGGCTAGGAGACAGGGAGGAGGAGAGGCCTAGGAGACAGGGAGGAGGAGAGGCTAGGAGACAGGGAGGAGGAGAGGCTAGGAGACAGGGAGGAGGAGAGGCTAGGAGACAGGGAGGAGGACAGGCTAGGAGACAGGGAGGAGGAGAGAGTAGGAGACAGGGAGGAGGAGAGGCTAGGAGACATGGAGGAGGAGAGGCTAGGAGACAGGGAGGGGGAGAGGCTAGGAGACAGGGAGGGGGAGAGGCTAGGAGACAGGGTGGGGGAGAGGGGGGTGGGGGCAAGGTGAAAGAATTTGGAGAAACAACAGGCTCCTTGTTTCTGTTGAAAGAGCTGCCTTGTCACGCTGCTCAGCGAGGGAGGGGGGCTGCAAAGTAGCCTGCTGTAAGAGTCTGTTAGCAGCCTGCATGGAGACACGCAGGCTGCTGGTAGTGCTTATTTTGACCTCTTCCTGGTAAACACCAAAACTAATAAGAAGTCAAATTTAGTTGGATTCAATACACAAATCAAACAAACTCTTCCTTCGTGCGCAGAAGTTAAATACACTACTACTGTTCAAAAGAAAGGGCTTTTGTCAGTTTATCTGCTATGACACTTTGGCCCTCAGGGTTCATTAAAGTAGCTTATGTTATCGTATCAAACATTACTGTCCATCGTCGGTTATATTGTAACAATGCAGAATCACTTTTAAAGGGGACCTATTATGAAAAACTAACTTTTTTTTGTGCTTTCAGGACTACATTTGGGTATCTGGAGTGTCTACCAACACACAAAAGCTCAAGTAAGACATTTCAGTCGGTTTCTTTTTGGCAGCCTATATATTTGTAAACGTGTTTCAGAAAGACGTTCTGATTTCTGCCATTTTTGACGTCGCTGTGTGCAATGTTGCCTCCCCCGCCTGTGAATGTCCCCCCCGACACTGCTTGAGGACCACTTTCGCACGTGAGCCATTGTTGTTATCGCAAGCATTGTATCTGCGAGGTATCACCATGAACCGAGGTAAACACTGCTCTGCACAAAGCAAGCAGCATTTTTAAATCTACCCCCAGCTTCAGAGGACAGAAGAGCTAAGTGGACTCATTTGAATTTTGACGGCAGCCAGCTCCAGTTGGCTAAAAACCCTGTGTGTGTGCTTCTTGTGTGGCTGGACGCTGGAAATTGTGACTAAGGGGGATCAGTGTGGCCGGCCTAAGCCTCCAGGGGCTCCCGCCTGTCCTCCACCACAGCCGATCCTTCGGGGGGGCTCTCCACGGCCAGTCAAACGGTTTTGTGTTCCATCTTAAAATGGTCGTTCCTCAACTGGTTAGAACGAAATTAAATACCAGTTATTAACGTTCCATGTAGGACTGTGCGATATGACGGGCGGTAGGCTATAAAATGTCTAATGACGGCGGATGTTTGCCGTGAGGTCTGTGGCAGGGCAGGCACTGAAATCCTGTCGGTACCCACGGGTGAACCGCTAACTTTAACGTAGACCTGGAAAAACGTTATTCACAGTGAGAGCGTGTGATAAAATGCTCAGGCCACCGAAGACACAGCACGTGTAGAATGTAGAAGTCTTAAAAAAGATAGATAAGGGAGAAAATCAGACATCAATCGCTACCGAGTTAGGAGTAGATCGAAGTGTGATTTCCAAGATTAAATAAAAAACAAAACAGAAAATATATGGGAGGAATGGAGAACCAATAGCTGCTCACTGAGCAGGTAGCAGAGGATGTGAAAGCCGCTCTGCTAAGTTGGTTCACTCAAGCACAGACAAGACAGATTCCAGTGAATGGCCCCCTGTTGTCAGAGAAAGCTAACCAGTTAGCTACAGAATTAGGACTTACTGACTTCAAAGTGTCAGTTGGGTGATTCGAGTGATGTAAAGTATTTAATTCAATAAAATTCAAGAAACAACACGGAGAGAGGCAAGATACTGATGACTTCACTGCCAAACTCTGGATTGTTGAAGAGCTGGTGGAATTAATTCAGGAGTACAGGCCAAAGGACATTATAACATGCGGACGAAACAGGGAAAGTGTACGAGACACGCTGTCACAAAGTGTTGGCGTCATGCGTGGCGGTGTACACAGAAGCAAGCCACAGCCTTTAGAGGAGTCGACTGAATTGATAACGGACCTCAAATGGTTTTACCCTTCCATTTCCCTAAATGTGTGCAAGGCCACTTACTCATCCAGCTCTTCATCCTCGTTGTGGGAGATGTCTGCGTACAGGTACTTGCTCATATCTACAGGCCGGACCCCCTTCCTCTGGCGTGGTTTTGGGGGCTCCGGTTCAGGCTGGGGCTCCGGTTCGGACTGGGGCCCCTCGTCCAGGTCCGGGTCGGGCTCGTCAAAGGGGTTCCCTGGGGCGGCATGTGTCTCGGGCTCACTGAAGGGGTTGGAGAGATCGTGGTCGTAGAACGAGTCATCGTTCACCTGCTGCTGTGGGATTGGCTGGGCGGGGAGGTCTGTGTGAATGGAGAGACAGAAGAGAGAGTGCATTGGTATTACTGTAATATACCTGTGTGTGTGTGTATATATATATATATATATATATATATATATATATAGTACATAAGTATTTATACCGTGACACAAATTGTGATATTTTGGCTCTGTACACCACCATGATGGATTTTAAAGAAAACAATGAATATGTACTTCTAGTGCAGACTGGCATCTTTAATTTGAGGTTATTGACAGCAATATTGGCTGAATCATGTAGGAAACACACCATGTACATACACCCCACATTTCTGGGAGTAAAAAAAAACCACAATTTGTGTTACTGTCCAAATACTTATGTATCGCACTGTATATAAATAAATATATATATAGTTTGATGAAGTTGAGGTGCAGATCATTTAGTGAATCATCTTCACAAATAAAATATTACCAAAAAAGGTTTAGTTAAACTTCTCTGAATACACCAACACACACACACACACTATAGTATGTCAAGAGCACAATCTCCTAGAGTGACTGGCCTGGCTGTCAATCAGAAGTGAAATCATCCATCTTAACACAACACTGTCTTCTCAGGTTGTCAGACAGATGGCTAAATATTGTTTTAAGGTGTCTGATGGACTGCGTACACATGTACGCAGTGACAAAAGACCTATTAACTATACACACACACACACACACACATACAACTACACACCAGTGGTATGCATTCTGCAAAAGAACACTTAACTGACCTCACTTGCCATGTTAGAGACGTATATTATTATGACAGACACACTAAATACCAAAGGCTGAATCAAAACGCGGTCATTGTGTCCGTCAAAACCATTTATCATTTGATCTAAATTTAGTTATTGACAGTTGTGTCGGTTAACACCAGTACGACCATCCAAATAACGATCCTGGCAACAGGGTCATTAACCTTATGTTTGGTTTTTTTTTTTTTTACTATGCACTACTACTTAGAAGATCATCCAAGGTTAAAACATTGTGTTCATGAACTCCAATCTTAAATTGAAAATCGCTGATTGCAGAATAATGGCTGCCTTAATAATTATAATAATAATAATAATACAGTTTGTCCGTACCTTCCTCATCAGGGTCACCAAATGGGTTGAGGTGGTTTGCTTCTCTGGGGTCATCGCCAGGCTCTTCGAAGGGATTGATGCTCATGGCAGGGGGTGTGTCCTGATCCTCATCTTCCAGGAAGTTCAACTTGCTGATTAGCTCTATTGCCATGGTTTCCGAAATCAAGCCGTAAAGACAAACAATGATTTAACAAAAGTGTGAGAATTACGGAGTAAGGAGATAGAGAGAAACGATGAGGTAACGTGAAGACCACAACTGAACCCACAATGAGGAGAATGGACAATAAATAAATAAATAAAACAATCCATGAAACTAAATATACCAGCCTTTGGAGTGAATCAGACAGTCTGGTGTCAGCAACCCAGTGTCCCTACTGGAGCCCCCTTTCGCCTCACTAAGTCTGTGAAAGAGGCATTCTGGGTAAAAAATTAAGCGTCCAGGGTGGTTACCGTTGGAGACGGAGAGAGAGGTATGGAGTTGCTATGGAGACTTTAACACTCAATCCTAAATTTTTGTGTGTGTGCGTGTGTGTGTGTTGAGGAGCGCAAATGCATATACACTGCCAAAGAAGTGGCACTGAGTGCCGGGGTGTGTGTGCCCCTGCACATAATATGTAATGAGTCTCTTACTTTGTGAAGAGGTTGTAGGCGAAAGGCTATTTTCCCCTTCTCATTTCTGACCCATATTAACTTATAACACCTGCCTGCCCTTAAATATTTATTAAATCTCCAAAAGTATGTGAATTCCTGAAATTGATTGTGAATTTACATTTACAGCATTTAGCAGACGCTTTTATCCAAAGCGACTTATACTGCAAGTAGTACATTTGTCAATAGTTGAGCTGGTTAACCACCAGTTTTTGCAAGCAAATAACATTGTCTTAAGGCTACTTCACTTATGCAATTATTATGTTTTTTGTACATAACTCGAAAGTTATCATTCACTCTTCAAAATAGTCAAAAATTGCTAGCAGCCTAAATTCCGGCAAAGTGCTTAGTATTCTAAGAGCTAACAGAGTAGAAAGGAGTTTTTTTTTTTTTTTTTTTGGTTAATTCAAATGGAGTTTAATTAGTGTGTGTGTTTGGTGTTTTAAATGACAAATGTTGCTTTGGCTAGTAGCTAATCTGCTATTAAAAACAAATGTTTTATATACTGCTCAAAAAATTAAGGCAACACGTAACTATCACAGTATAACAAGTCAATTAAACTTCACGGATATCAATCTGTCCAGTAAGGGATTATGAATCAACTTCACCTGTTTTGGTGCAAATGAAAGTGAGAACAGGGGCACTGAAGAGGCAACAGCAAGACAAGCCCCAAAAAGGGAATGGTTTTGCAGGTAGTGTAATAGGTGTTATACTGTGATGATTACGTGTTCCCTTAAAAAATTTTGAGCAGTGTATATACACTGTACTTGTGCATGCATATAATGTAGAATGTGTGTCCCGTTTTTTGGATTGTTGATGTCCGTGTCATTTTACAAAGTCTATCTGATAATCGTTGAGCCTCTTGGTTATAATTTGTGATCAATATGAGCTTTTCATTTCACAGGGAGCTTTGCTTTGTTTGGTTCACATCCAACTGCAGACCAGAACGATACCGAACAGAACAGAACCACATGTCAGCACACACCAGGTTACACTGCTGGGACACAAATACACAACCACAACACTATACACAGAGGGAGGGAGAAAGAAAGAGATAAAGAAAGAGAGAGAGCGTGAGTGTGAGAGAGAGAAGAAAACAAAGCATTAAGGTGGACCCAGAATTGAGGGGATTGCTTTGGAGCAACAGAAGGGAATGAAGGACAGACGGGGAAGGGTGGAGGAGAGACGAAGAGAGAGAGAGAGAGAGAGACCTTGCGGAGAAGCGGCAGGCTTATCTGCGGCTTTGCGTGCACGCTTATGGAACCCTTCGTCCACCTCCTCATCCTCGTGGGCATGTAAGCAGCTGAGGGCGTTCAGCTGGTTTACCAGCTCTGGAAACAACATGCCAAGAAGGAAGGAAAGAGGAGGGGGGAGGGAGGGAGAAGAGAGGTGAACACAGCAAAATAACCCCCACACACTCGCTCGTGCATCCCATATATGTAAAGCTTGAATATAGTACATATATCACAGTGTGCACGCTTTGTTTAGCTAAGCATGAGCTTACCTAGTGAGTTAGCAGGAGATGGTCCACCCACACACACACACACACACACACACACACACACACACACACACGTAACAGTAAGTCAAACAGGCGTATTCATGGATATGTGATAGGGTTTCCCCCAAAGCGGTATAAAGTGGCGGTTCCGCCACGCTTTAATTTTGGCCTCTACGCTTAATAAACTGCCGCCATGCTTTTATGTACCACCGCTAACCTTTAGCCGATTTATGGTTCTGTGTAAAATCGACGCAGACCCTACGCCGTAGCCTAAAGGCGCGTTTCCACTGAACGCGAAGTGAAATTTTGCTTCACTTTACTCGCGCGAGTTTGAACACTGGATTATTTGTTTATACTCGCGCGAGAAAAGCGAAGCAACATTTCACCCTCCCGGAAAGAGGAGGGGCTTCCATTGAAAGAACTTGTCTTTAACCATGGCACATAACTACTATTGCTGTGTTGTGGAAGCCCCAAAAACATCGGAATACCAAACGCCGTAATGTTTGGGTTTATGATACCATCCGGAGGCACACACAGCTCGGTGAATTTCACAGTTTTCTCCAGGAACTGTGTCCTTCCAAGCGATCTCCTTTTTCGTACGGTCTTTATATACAAATGACATAGTGTCATAGAGCTCTGAGTGCCCACACACATTTCTTCCGATACGTTTGTTTGACATCCGGACAATCTCAGCGCTGACAGGCTTTTGCGACACAGCGTCAAGCAAATTTCTCACTCGAGTTGAAAGATTTTAACTTGCGCGAATGAAGCGAAATACAGATTTTGATTTGCCTTATATGCCGCACATTATCCAAGACTACAACTTAACACGCAACTTCACTAGACTAGGGCATTTCCTGGCATTTCCTGATCTTTTATTAATAATTTTTCTAATCGCCACAAACTGTTTCCCATGCACAATATCTAACTAACTATCTTCTAACTATAAGGCAGGGAATCTCTGTCAATCTGCACCAGGAAGGATTTTGGAGCCTAGGAGCTTCGCCTGTTGAAGTTGTGTGCATTTACTGAATCCGTAAGTCGCCTACACTGTATGTTATTGATTGGTGTTTTCACCATGCAATAAGTTTGCGATTTTGTTTCTCTAAACCCAAACATAGCCTGGTCTCAAATAGCCAAGTTAACCGTTAGAAATGACAGCATCCAGTTGATCACGTTCACTATTAAGTTGAACTATTTTTGTTATTGTGTAACTGCTCCACTTACAATTTGAAATCAAACCTAGTTTGATTTTAACCGTCACTTTCATCTTCCATTATGGAAACTGGACAGTAGAGTGCATGACATAAGAGTTTAACCACTGACTGTGACATCCAAACTTTGTAGCAGACCACCTTTGCTGATGCTGGAGGGCACTGAATGAACTTCAAATTCACTTAGTCTTGTTTTGTATGGGCACTGCACTAGATTCACTGGAATGAAATATTTTTTTAAATGCTTAAAACACTAAAAATGTTTACACTCCGTTTGTGAACTTAGCAAGACATCCAATTGCCATATGTAGCGGGGCTCCGGTGTGTCGCACATGTTCAGTCAATGTGCATAGGTCTGCAGGGCAGACACACCAGTGCACAAGTATAACAATCGAATGTCGTTTTGAACAGCTAGTTTTAAGTTTGATTTTTTTGTAGTATTGCTAAAGTATGTTTGTAGTTTAGTCACTACTGATTTATGACTGCAAAATGACTGCTAAAAATGGAGAAATCTTGGGACTTGATGGTTTTCATATTTCCATACTAAAGTAAAAACTTTTGGGAAATGATGCAAAGTCCATTTTAGCTTGCTAAAATAGTCAAAAGTTTGCTCCAGATACCACCAAAATGCACCAAATGAAACCAGAAATCTGGGGAAAAAAGATTTTCTACCTCGCTGCGCTCGGATGCCCACTACTCTTTAATTATTTTCTGGGGAAAACCCTGGTACATACACAGAAACAATATAGTAGCTATACCTCACAGCTACTGAAGTCAGCATTACCTTTGGTAATGCTTTTAGTAAGTATCTGGTTAAGCTAGTAAAGTAACACACACACACACACACACACACACACACACAGCATGCTGTATGTATACTGGGGCTGTAACGGTATGCTTAACTCACGGTTCGGGGATCATGGTACACGTTTCCGGTACAACGGGGGGGGGGGAATCAATTCTAAAGACTGCATTTAGTTTCATTTATTTGAAGAACAAACTGAGTGTTGTGGCCACAATCCCTTTTTAGGAAATAAAGAAGTTTTGGTCTATTTAGAAGTGTTACATTAGGTAACATTTTAGGCTTCATTACTTAAATCTTCAAGTTTAAGTATTTACAGTATGTGTGTGTACGTGAGGGACCTTTGTTGCGCAGCTCAAGCACTTTAAGATGCTGGAAGCCCGCAGTGTATGGTACAGTGTATGGTACAGTGTATGGTACAGGTGTATGGTACAGGTGTATGCTACAGGTGTATGCTACAGTGTATGCTACAGTGTATGCTACAGTGTATGCTACAGTGTATGGTTGCATATCCAATGAGATAAACACGCCTTGGAAATGGCTTTGGCCTGATCTGAATTGGGATCCAGTAGTTGCGTGAAAGCAGTAGTGATGAGTAGCCTAGTAGTGATGACGGGTTGTTCTTGCTTGCACCAGTGACATTGATAGCTGTGTGGTGGCGTCTAAGGTTTATTAACATATTCGATGTGTTACCGGCAGCATATCCAACAATCGTCTGATTGACACAGTCTTTGTAACATCTACAACACTTTGCCTTTTCCCTCTGGTCGTAATTGACACTAGCTATTGTTAGCCTATCACGCTAGCGCACTACCCGTCAGACTGTGGCTGTATGTGCTGCTGCTATAGGTGTCCGGGCACAACGCTTTCACATTAGGTTCCTCATGTCTAACTATGCCAAAATAGTGTATTCGAATACAATGCGTGTACCGAACCCGAAAGCCCTGTACCGAACGGTTCAATACGAATACATGTACCGTTACAGCCCTAATGTATACAGTATGTGGCCAATATCAATTAACAGAGTCAAAAACGTTCATATATTCCACAGTGCACTCTGATAGCTTGGCTTTAGTATTAGACTTGCTGTTGCTCGGAACGCTAGCCAGCTAGCTGGGTGACTGTGCATGGAGTTATTTCCCTGCCGTAAAATCGTGCGCTGTGCATGCCTATATTTTTGCACGAGAGCAAAGGAAATCTGCTTAAGACATGAAGGAAACGTGCTTTTGCAATAAATTGTCCTTGTGTGTGTGCCTGTGTGTGTGGTGTGTGTGTGCCTGTGTGTGTGGTGAGGGGGCAGCTTAGCTGGGCCTCTGATGCAGAGATGCCCTCGTAGCCTATAGGGACTGGAGTGTCGCTGTAGGCATTGGGTGTATATACATACAGATGAGAAGACGAAAGCCAAAGCTTGCCTCGCTTTGATAAACTGGATTAGGCAAAGCAGCACGCACCAGGCCCATTCAGGGAACCACACTATAGAATACATGTGCTTGTATTTCATCATTCAAATGGTTAGGAACCACTATGTTAAAATAGTGACTCCACCTGTTGACCATGTAGAGATAGCATGTCTTAGACTGAGGTAGGACTACAGCAGGCAGGGGAAGTAATGATGACAACCTCT
This sequence comes from Percopsis omiscomaycus, assembly GCA_027575585.1. Lineage (NCBI taxonomy): Eukaryota > Metazoa > Chordata > Actinopteri > Percopsiformes > Percopsidae > Percopsis > Percopsis omiscomaycus. The sequence goes on along the minus strand of JAODLI010028459.1, from coordinate 8,153 downwards.
CTGTATGAAGTACAACTGATACAAACCGCAATGTATGCAAGTCACTGTTAGTCACTAAGGAGGGAGGGAATAGGGAAAAAAGGAAAGATAAAAGTCTGAAACTGAGGAACTGACGCACATACTAAAGTCCACACACACACACACACAGATATCCATCAAGCACACATACACATGCACACTCTCTCAACCCAACAAATGACAGAATGGAACAGTCTTTTATATGGCAGCAAGCTGGTCCCACGTGATTCCTTCACCGCTAGGTTGGAATTTGTTGCATTTTGCTGTGCTGTTTCAGAGATAGTTTTTAGATGTTATTTGAAGGCTATATTAGGACAACAATTACAAAACGTCTTTATGGAGGCGTGGTTTAGCAGCGTCTGTACTGGAGGGAGTGCCGGGAGGTGTGGTTCACAGGATTGGAAACAGGTGGAGGAAAATCATAGTGCGCTCACGTGAGCGACGATCATGTAGTTGTGAACTGCTCACAACGCCATCTGAGAGAGTCGCCGATGCGTCGCAACTGCCGACTAGATATTTATAATTATATTTAGCAGGTAAAATATCTGGACCTGTCGAGGACTCCAAATCCTGTAGTGTGAACGGTGTTGTGACCGGCAATGACTGAAATGACGACCTACAGCCAAGGAGAGACATGGGCGAGAGGATAACAAGGGGGAGGAGTCGTAACACCTACACCTACTAACCCTCTCTCTGCAGAACAGACCATCCTTGCTGCCTGCATCTCCCCAACCAATCTCGCCTCCATATTCGCTTTTTTTTTTTTTTTTACTTTCTTGTTTTTTCAGTGCAAATCAGCTCATTAAAAAACGTGGACCGCTAGCTTCTTGTTAGGATCCATCTTTTGGTAGCATCACTCGCGTGTGTCTTCATGACTAAACGCAGTTTAACTGGAAGGAGGAGGGACCTGAGCATCATATTGTGAGACATTGTGTAATCTGTGACCCCCTGTCGCCAATCAGTCATGTAGTGTGAAACCCACAACGACTTCAAGGTACCCGACTTCAAGACAGACAGTCAGTGTAATGTGTGCTGTACAGCGATCTGACAACTTTGAAAGTCGTGTAGTGTGAACCCTGCGTTACTAATCCCTAGTTGTTTCCCTAGTAAGAAGGAGCAGCGGGAGCAGACCAAGGAGAGAGACGTGACCACGGGAGGTACCACGCCCAACCGGCCTGGGAAATACTATGGAAAAAGCTAAACACAATATACATTGATACACGGGGAAATCTGTAAATAAATGTACCAGACACTGTCTACCCGCGCGGAACTCGGAGTGTGTGACTGTTTCTTCGCTACAGTCATGACGCTGAAAATGTGATGTGACGTGGGCAGGTAGGATGCAGCGTTACCCACAGATTGCCCATCATCCACTAGCCACGAGTGGCTATGTATCTGTGCATCTGGTGGCTGATTGGACATTTCTTTACGCCCATTTTGTCCAGTCTCATTTCAAGATATAGATAAGATATAGCACTATATTGATCCAAGAGAAAATGGCTGATCCAGCTCTGTTGTTAGACTGCTAGAAATGATACCTCTAGTCTCTAGACCAACAGCTTTCGCACTTCTGTTAAAATCTGATTTAGAAGCATAAACAAGTTGGGACGTCACAATACATTTTAATCCATCGTGATCCAACATGCAAACCACAGGAACACACTCTTGAAATGGAAACATTTAGCTTCCGAGTGTAGCGATAGCTGGTTAGGGTGGAAATTAATTAACCAAACATTGCATTGTGGGTGTAATCCTGAGCAAGGAACCTCCTTTCAATATTTATTGAACAATCTGAAAAATCACGTTAACGTGCCTGACAGCATCGATGGGATCTGTCTATGTAGTACCACACATTTTAGCAAAGGCAGCTTCCACAATTTAATGCTAAGGCAGATGGACTTTGAGATTGAGCTGATTCTGAGCCCAGATTCTAACCATGCTGACTGAATATGTCACGTGTATTACAGTATGACATCTATCACAGTGTAAGAGCTTGGAAAATGTGAATAATCACGTCTGAGATGGCCATATAAATTGAGCATGTTATACTATAACAACGTTTGGAAGTTGTCCCGTGCTAGGCTAGTTATATATAGTGAGATCTATCTAGATAGGTAGGGCATTCTGTCCAATAGCATTTGTAAACCATCAAGATTTATCTAATGAATTAGGTATTTATTTACAGCAAACATACGTATTTACACTACCAGTCAAAAGTTTGGAATCACTGAGAAATGTCCGTTAACATATTTTTCCAATAGAAATAACTTAAATTGATCAGAAATACAGTCTAGACATTGTTATTTTTGCAAATGACTATTAGTCACAGGCCTATAAGTGGCGAAAAAGCGCAGAAAACGCGTGCAGTGTGCAACCGGCGTAAGGAGAAAAGGAGTTGCTTTTCCGTGCTTAATAAATCCACCGTGCCCGCGTCTTCTAACGTAATACCATAGGCCTACATCTCCCTCTCTCTGTTTGTCGATTGTCAATAGACCCTTTTTGCGATAGCAGAACGAACAGGTACAGGAGGGGTAGAGCGAAGGGATGTTGTCCACTAGTTAATCGATCGCGGATGGTGTCGTTCTCTAGGACGGATAAAAAAATAAAATGCTAAAATGGGTTAACGTTAATGTACCTGGGTGGGCCGCCCAAGTTAAGTCTATGTGTGGGAAACACTGGCGTACAAAGGCCCATTTTCAGCAACTATCACTCCTGTGTTCCAAGGGCACACTGTGTTAGCTAATCCTAAATTATCTTGTTAAAAGACTAATTCCTCATTAGAAAACCCTCACAGATGCCTCACAGGTCCTCCGCTGGCAGCTTCATTAAACAATACCCGCAAATCACCAGTCTCATCATCAACAGTTACGTTTCAAAGAAAAAGCCATATCTGAAACTGGCTAATAAAAAGAAAACTATTAAAATGAGCTAAAGGTATGGCGATGCTTTGGTGCTGGAAAAGTGGGAGATTTCTACAGAGTAACCCTATCAAGCTGTTGTGGGAGCAGTTTGAATGTATGGTGCGAAAAAAGTGCCCATTAAGCCAAACCAACTGTCCAACCCAAAGTTCTGCATGGCTGTAATTGCTGCAAATGGAGGATTCTTTGATGAAAGCATGTGAAGAACAAAATTGTTATTTCCAACCATGTCAATGTCTCGACTATATTTAATTTTTCTTTTACAAAATACTAGCTTAATGGAAGATGTGAAGCTTTTTTAGTGATTCCAAACTTTTGAACAGTGAATAGTTTACAGTTTGTTATTTAGGTGAGATAAACTACTACAAAAGGATGAGCTAACTGCACTAGCTGTGTAAACAGACAGGAGTGTGTCACCTGTGATCTTTGCTGTCTTTTCCTCCTGGTTGACACGGTTCTCCTCCTCTTCCTCATTGTCTTCCTCAAAGTCGTCCAGGTTGCCGATGTCCGCCTGCTTCATACTCATCAGACTGGCCAGGCTCTGCATGTCCTCGTCCCTGACACACACACACACACACCCACCCACATAAGCATCAACTGCATTCCTAATACACAACCATAATGAACTACGGTGAACAGACAAACTGAACAACGAATGCAGTCTTTTACAAAACAAAAATCACACAGAAAAGAGGAGAATGCATAAAAAATAGACAAAAACTATTCTGTTCTTTCTGATAAGAAATAACGGTATGTGGAGCCTGCTTTCATTTTATTTTCATATGATCATTCTATTTTCCCAGATTCCTGCAACTTCAGTAAATAACACACTCAAATGACACAGAGAAAAGTTACCAATTGTTAGCAGTCAGATCAGTATTGAAACAAATCAGTATTGTATCGAAACACGACCCGAATTAGAATCTAATAGAATCATGGCCAAACCCTATCAGATAGTGTGTTGTACACCTCCCACGGCTAAATGCAGAATGTAAAATGTAAAACTAGCTGTATTTAACACTATGTACTGTAAGGCGTTAGACACTGTAAGCCTCTTTCAAGGCCTGAACACACACTGCCCCTTCTCTGCCATCTCATACGCATTCCTTCATGCGGCCTCAAAGCATCATATTCCTCCCGTTTCATGTCAAGTCTCTCCTCCTCCCGTGTCTCCATCCCTCTATCTCTCCTGCCCACCCTCTCTCCTCTTCTCCATGATAATTGCTGTATTCTCTGCTGTGCTCTTTGTGTGTGTGTTGCTGGGATGGAGTTTGTTTGTGTGGGGCCGACATCATTCCCCGTCGGGTTAACAAGGGTCACGCGCCATCGACCTGCCTGGCGCACCGCAACAAAAGGCCTCACCACCACAGTGTGTGTGTGTGTGTAAATGAAAGAAGACGGAGGGAAAGAGAAACAAATGTGTGTGTGTGTGTAAGCATGTGTGTACATGACAGTTGGCACAGCAAAAGAAAAATAGAATTAAGCGCGTGTGTGTGTGTGTTTACAGAAAAAATAAAAATGATCAATTGCACCACACACATTTCCATTCTCGCCATCAACTAGACACTGAGCGGAGGTTAATGTCTGCAGCCTCCAACTGTCTTGTAAAGCAAACTTCAATCCTATCCTTTAAAAACCCGCCGGGCTGGAGGAGACATGAAAAACAGTGTGTGGTTCTGTCATGCTCCGTCACGGTCCTGTTTTGTTCTACCAAATACAGACATTACAGCAACATTAAAGGGTTCTAAATAGTATTCAGACTCACGATGCTAACAACATGCTAACGGTGGTTCTGTACTGACCTGGCTAGGGGGAGTAAAGCACAGGCGTGCAGCGACTGCAGCATAGGGCCGCCTGCAGCTTAAGAAGTCTAATCGGTTGGTCTCTTTAAAAAGATCAAACACTTCTAAGTAGACAGACATGGAAAAGGATGGCGACTCATACTTCTAAATGGCTTTTCTCAGCAGTCATATCGATGGGCCTTATAACAGCCAAAGTGTGGGGGTAGAGGGGGACACTTACGTGGCCTTGCCCTCTCTTAGGAAGATGCAGGAGAGCGAGAACTGCAGTGTTGCAGACACCACCTTCTTGGACAGGGGCTTGAACTTGAGCTTGACGTCTGTCTGTGTGGGCATGGGGCTGGCGTACTGCTTCATATTGATACTGCTGGTGGCGAGAGCCTTTCTCCGTCCTGACGGAGACTCCTGGAGACAGAGAGACAGAGACACGGTAAAAAAAAACAGACAACCGAGAATCAAGGCATTTCAACCCTGCTTAAACTGTATGGGGTTCTGTCTCAGGAACACAGGCGCCCTTGAGCAAGGCACCAAACCTGAGATTGCTCTTTTTTTCTCTCATTTTCTCTGTCCATCAGCTTGCACTCCCTCTGTGTCTTACTATCTCTCCCTCTATCTCTTCTTCACTGTTTCTCTCTCTCTGCCAACAGTCCAATACAAGACGCGTGTGGGACGGGAGTGCCATCGTCCCGCAAACGGCCCACTTGACATTTCGTGTTGACATTTGAGCTTCCCCACACCACACACACACACACACCACTCTCTTATCTGTGTGCAGATTACGCCCTGGCTATTATATGAAGCTAATAGTGCATGTAGACATTTTATGAATGAATTTGCCAAATGTGTCAAAACGCTTAAGACGGGGGGGATTTAGAAGGGGGGGGGGGGGCTCTTGAAAAATAGGAATTACTTAAGGATATGCAAATACCTCGGCTAGAGAGTGGAATAGCGTTTCTACACATCTGAGTAGAGCAGCAAACAATAACAATGAGCTTCATTTCCCCGGACACGACACGTCAATCAACGCCTGTGTGTGGGGTGGGGGCGTGGGGGGGTTGAGGGTTGACAATGTATAATATGGAATGGAAGGACAATACAGAAGTTGCCTGGAGAACCACTTAACCCCTGAGTGCGTTTGTCTATCAAGCTGCACATTTGTACACACACACACACACACACACAACCAACCTATGTATTCATATGTATAGAATGCAGGCAGAATATCCCATATACTGTATCAGGAACTGGTGCCTTAATCTGACAGACTTTTATATGTCGCATTATCTACATGTGTGTGTGTTAGTATACCAGTCATGGCCCTCTCCCCTGATGCCAGCTGGCGTGGTTTCGATCCACAGCTGCTCCCTTAGCAGGGGGTCAGAGGTCAGGGCACACACACACACACACCCCCCCCACCTGAAACACCAGTGGGATTGTCCGGAGGGGGAGGGGCAAGGAGGGGTTCTTTTGTCACCAAGAGATGGATTAATTAGGCTGAGAGCTAAAAAAAACGTCTGCTTTACACACATGAAAATGTGTACCCATGCCAGCACAAAAGTGTGCATACACACACACACACTTGCACATGCAACAGCAGCAATATTAAACACGCATTCACACCTGCCAATCAGCTAATGGTTTTTTACCACAGGTCACCAGTCAATAGACCTTTTTCCTAGTGACCCGGAAGTGCTGCAGGTGAGGCACACTTTCTTCCTGTCTTGCCTGAGAGAAAAGTGTCAATAAGAGTTTACAGGCTAGACAGGAAATGTCTTGACAAAAAAAATCTGCATACATTTTCTTCATGGCATCAGAGGTATAAACCACTTGGTTTATACCTTGGTGGGTACAATGCTGATAGCTACTACAACAACACTTAATTGTTAGTTCACCTCTTGTTTGAACCTAGATGCTATTTTCATACTTTGTCATGCTGATTCCCATGCATATTTCACATGCCCATATATATATATATATAAGTAAAGTCTGTGTTGTTAGGAGCTGACAGTCGTTTGAAAGATAAGCTAGATGATAGGACTATAACTGGTAAACACAGTGCAGGTACTGTACAACACAATGACAGCCAAGATAGCAGTGAGTCATCTCGACAGATTAGCATCTGACCTGACAACACTCCCTTTAAACAACATCAGGAAGGGTGCACGCTGAGGTCATTCTGCCACATCCCGTTTTGCCTTGTGGATGGAACTCTACAGACACCCTACAGGGATGTAAATGCATTGTGAAACACGATTCCACCATAAAAAGGGGTTTTAAAAGATGAATTGGATTTCAAGAAATTAATAAGACAACATGTAATGTCCCCCCCCTATTGTTTCCTCTCTGAATGTGAACTATTGCTGCCTCAGTCACACACGGGACTGTGCACATGCTACCAGCCCAGTGTCCAGGCTGTGTCCTCTATCAGCAAGCTGTTTAAAGCAGCAGTCAGCACATTGGCTGGTCCTCATGTGAAGGGCACAGCTGGGACACAGAGAAATATCGGTCTCTTTCTTTCTGGGCTCCCCCCATCACTGATAACACACACAGGGGATAAGAGTAAGGCCAATTTATTCATCAGCTATGTACCGTAAGTATTTTTTAATGCCCCTTTGAGCAAAAGGTGCTCCATATGCGTGTGTGTATTCATGCATGTGTGTAGGTCTTTTTAAAAGGTAACAGTGGACATAAAAGGCATGCAATACCATCACTGTGGTGAAGTGAATTAAAATAACAATGGTTCACACACAAACAATTGTACACAAACTGTACTTGAACCCCTTTCACACATGCAATTGTGAACATTTGCATATTGCCATAACAACATCTTATATGAACAGGGAGTGTCTAGGTGTGTGCACTGGGTCAAGACCTAGATGGCTCCAGAGTGAACAAAACATCATAACGGATGAAGTCTCAACACAAACAAACAGCTGCCACAGTTGGAAGTTAGGGGGAAATTAGGTCCAGGTCAAAATTGTCCAGAATTTCCCTTTAAGGCAGGGTGGACTCTGATGGGAGCAGATGAAAGGAGCAGAGCTGAACACCAGCCTAATCCTAAATGGGTTAGGGCAGAATAACCTTACCCCACGCCTCTCTCTCTCTCTCTCTGACTGTCTCATAGTTTCTCACCCCACAACTGTTCTGATATCAGGGGGTCCGCGATCTCTCACTCTTCCGTCTACCCTGTTCACCTTAGACGGGGGACTGATGGGAAAATAAATTACCAGCAGCAAAAAGCCCTGTCTCTGCACTTCTACGGGAGAGTGAGGGAGAGAGAGAGAGAGAATTACAGCCAGGGTTCAATCCCAGGTCTAGCAAATGCCTGTTCATCATTTTCTCGACCATTTTGCCATCTCTGACCATCTTCAAGGCCTTAAAATGGACAATAACACCCCCCCCCTCTCACCACAGACGC
>JAODLI010028449.1:0-20221 GCA_027575585.1 Percopsis omiscomaycus | reverse complement strand
GGCATATAAAACTGTAAATATCAGTCACCGTTATTGTTGAAAGTCCTATTGTCCTATTTAAAATCAAATCAAATTTGATGAAATAATGAACAGTCACAATTCAAATATTCCAATAGAACATCATGTTATAAAAGCTGCTTAATATAGGTCTTTAACTAATCTGGTATTGACTGTAAGCAGAGAGTCGACAGCAGATCTGACCTGCAAAGCGTCTGCCTGCTGGGTGCTGATTCGGATCTTGGGGATGCGCTGGTCCCAGGGCGTGACAAGGATGCGTTGAGAGTTCCTGCTCTGGGACTGGTTCTCTTCCCTGTGGGGAAAAGTCACCACGTAGTCCCTCCAGTTCCTCTGCAGCACGCCCACCACGCGGCCTGCGCGCAGACAGCAATGCATTGTGGAAGGTAGCTCGAATCCTGCTACTCCCAGAGAACCCACACTGAACGTGTTCTGCATGTTCCCCCACCTGTAGGCATGGGTCGGCTCTGGGGATCCTGCTACTGCTAGAGCCCTCAGAGAACCCACACTGAACGTGTTCTGCATGTTCCCCCACCTGTAGGCATGGGTCGGCTCTGGGGATCCTCTCCATTCTTGTCCTCCGCCGCTCCCTCAGTCAGGGCAATGTTCCGCCCTCTCCACTCGCTCCTGGGCAACAACTCCACCGCCACCACGTCGCCCTGCACCGCTCTGTTGCGATTCCTCGTGCCACACACCAGGACGTCACTGTTCAGCTCTGGGACAGGGAGGGCGAGGGGAGGGAGGAGGTTAGGGCACAGGGGGTTAGGAGGAGCGGGGCATGAAATGGTTACACAATGAAATGGAACGCCCCACTAACGGAAGATTAGGAGTTCAAGATTTCATTTTCCCACCAGAGCTCTTGTTAGTGAAACCGTCCATTCTGATGAAAGCCTCATGCTGCGCCCGATGCTTGTTGACATTCAAAGTACCCTGGAAAGACATAAAAGGTCAACCAAAAAGTTTATTACAGGGACATTAAAGGCACACTAGTAGCTAGTTAAGACAGTCAGTAGTGAGTGAGTGAGTAGTGAGCAAGCTTTTTCCAATAATACAACCTGCCCTAGTTGTTCAGGTGCTAAGCCTGGGTTTGCATAAGCAATTAGGTCATTCAGCAATTTACAATTACAGTACGCCTGTGGTTGTACAGTCTGACTGGTCTTTACTCCCTGGTCAGCCTGTGGTCTTATAATCTGCCTTCATACTTCACTTCCCTTGAGCGCACATCCAAGAGTTCTGATTGGACACAAACCACATGACTGTATGTATGGATAAACTCATCCTGGCAGGCACACCTGGATGTATCGTCCAGACTTGATACCAGCTTCCAGGACTTCGGCGGGGAGGTGTTCAGCGTATTCCCTCTCCGTGCCTTCGTTCCCCTTCTCTTGTAGGGCTTGGGATATGGAGCAATACAGCTCATGGGCCGCTTGCAACGTCGGCCAGAAGCCTGTCAAATATTCCTGAACACATTGGGAAAAGAAGGCATATGGAAATGGTGCGAGCGCAGAACACAGAGGTTTCGTAGTATTACAGGTCATATTCTGACCATAATAGAGGGGAAATGAGGAAATGTTCTGCATAGAATACAGAATATTTAGATTATTCACCTTGAATAAGTAAGGAATTTAATTTTGTGGTCGACAAGCTGCTATAAACACAGCAACACAGCAAACAAAGCAAGTCTGTCCCGCACATGGGAAATTAAGGCAATAAACTCCTGCCTCTAGGTTAGTGTATAAAGTGCACTGTCTCTAAATTACAAATAAGATTGCAGGCTTCAGGACAGCACTGCAGGAAGAGGGGGAGGGGTGTGTTACTGGCCTCTTATAATTTGGATTGCTAAATGACTTAATTGCATTCAGATCTCTTGCCTGCAAAATTTTGTTATCATTTATATTAATAAAATAAACACTACATCAACAGAGGGATAGCTAAAAAAAAAAAAAGAAAGAAAAAAAGAAAGAAATTTAAATGCGAATTAAAGTACTGTTAAATACACTGTGTACCTGCATGGAGAGGACATACACTCCAGAGAATTAAAGTACTGTTAAATACATTGTGTACCTGCATGGAGAGGACATACACTCCAGAGTTGAGGCTGCTGTACTGGGCGACAGCAGTCTGATCCTCTGTGATCATCACCACCGGCTTCATGCCTGCCAGATGGTCATGGTACCACACTGCTGCATGATATACACACCTGATGGGATACACACACACACACACACAACAGTAACAGTATGGCTTAAAACCAGTTCAAGGAAACTAACAGAGACTGTTAACATGTAAGAACTGAATATTTTCCATTCAGTGTGTATAGAATAGCAATTATAAGTATCTTAAAAGGTAATAATAACCTGACTGGAATCACATTCTAAATCAAACTGAAAGTATTGTACCTTACAATCAGGAAAGACAAAAGGCACGCAACATGCAAACATAACACAATGTGTACAAGTCAAGCTGTGATGTATGGCCAGTGTTGGGACAGAAAATGCTTAGGGACCTTTGCCCTGGTTGAGGCACACAATATTTCAGGTAAGGGGGTGGTTGGAGGACAGTGAATCCTGACCTGGTCTGCCACTTGTCCTGGCTTTCTCCCTTCTCTCGGGGGCAGTAGGAGTACGCCTGGAATTCATTGGCGAACAGCACACAGTCATGTCGGGGGTCCTTCAGCAGGCTGCGCAGACGGTTGTATTGCCTAAGAGGGCACCGCCATCGACATGTCAACATTAGACAGGGACACAATATGGCAATATACTGTAGAGTAGATGGTCTATACATCTTTCTGTCTGGTCTGCTTGCTTTCAACTGAATAGTGAATACGTATTATACAACCTGTGAACTAGAATTTAGCTTGTGCATGCACAAGCGCACATACTTTTTCCTAACCCACCCCCCCCACCCCAAGTGGATGTGAATGTGATTCTGCAGTTTCCAATGCAGCATTGCATTAGCATACACTATTAGAGCTGAGGCCTTATCATATTAATTATGCAACAATTCAGAATGGTGGCCTAAGCAAAAATGTAACTAGAATGCTACCCAAGGTCACGGGGGACTTTTTATTTACACTATTTGTCAAGTAGCTTGTCTGAGAGCGACGTACACATGCTGAGCCTCAACTGGCTTTCTCAGCATACCTTTGACATAATGAGGATGGACTCAATACACTCTTCGTCCAGGCCCTATGGCCTTAACAGCACCACGTCTGTTGCCACTAAAACACCATTAGAACTGTACCAATAAAACATGCATGTGCATGTCTGTTTTTGAGTAATTTATTCCTTCAACAGGGGCTTCAACATCTGGTGTAAGTAACCGAATTAGCAACATAATATATGGAAATACTTATAACATAATAAAAATGAAATGATACTACATCAAAACTAGACCTTAGTCAACTTTATTTAGTAAACAATATTTTGTATGGTGGGTTGGTGAGTTAATACTGTAATAGAGCCGTCCTGTACCTGCGTCCCTTGCTGTGCTGCACAGCCTGGCAGGCTGTCTGCGTGAAGACAATGCCCTGAAGTTCTCTGAACTCCAGGATCTCTAGGTAGTCCACCACCACCCCAGCATCAGGCACAACATAGTGCGTCACCTCACTTGAGAGCAACTGGCCATCTACAGTATTACAGAGAGGTGAGCTCATCAGCACATCACTGCGTGGTTTGCAGTGATGTAGTGAAGTATTGTGTAATAGATTCATAATTTCAACATTGTATCCTAGTACTGTAGATTATTATAATTGAAATGGCATGTGTGAACAAAAAACTACATCGATAGTTTTTAATATAGTTAATTGCGCACGTAATTTGCATTCAGATGCTTATTTAAGATTCAGTTTGTTGGTAACAACATCTGGTCAAATATAGATAACGTTACCCGTTCATCAGAGAGCTAACGTTAAACATTGTAACGTTAACGTAAGATATTTGAAAAAAAGAATTGTTAAATGGTGAATTTACCATGGTCACAGTCCGCCTGACACAGAGAGGAGTAACATGGGACATGCTCTCTCAAATAATGTTCCCGAACAACACGAACTTTCCGTCCTCTTGAACTCTTCAAGTGCAAAATCCTCTCTGTTTTAATCATGTCACAAATCTTAAATTAGTGTTGTGGTTCCAACACTTGACACATTATGCTTAGCGGGAAGTAACCGCTTAGTTCCCCCTGAGTTCATGAAATGCGCAAGCGCGACCAACGTCATTGGACCCACCCCCGATTCAATCCCAGCGATAAAAACATCGAGTGTTTTGATAGACTTTACGAACTTTTTAATATACGTTTTGCTACTACTGAGGTGATACAATAATATAAAATATATTTCCCATTACAGTTGGGATAATTTTTATTTTTATTTAATTATTTTAATTTTCCTTATATTTCACAATGAATATAATTCACTAAAATGTAATAAAATGTAGGGTATTTTAATATTTATACAATTATGTAACGATACTATATCTTAAAGGTGGCCTAATTAGAGTTAGTCTACATTTTGTGCTGGAATAATTAAATTATGTAACATAAAAAACATAACAACGAAAAGAATTTTGAGTTGAATCAGAAATGTCTAGTCTTGATCATTTACTGTAAAGAGCATTATCTATGGACCGGGTGGTCAGTCTTTTGCTCAAGTAAAGACGGAAGTGATGCCAGGATGCTGAGCCTTTGAAATGAGTCAGGCTGGAACAGCGCCGGGGTTGTGACTGCAGAGCAGCACGAAATAAGAGCGGAGCCTGGATCCAAGTTGGAAAGTAGCCTACGTACGGCTGATGATGAGGCGTAAGCTACAACTGATTCTTTTTCGCTCGACATGTTATCTCACTTTTTCACTGAGAACACGACGCTGTGTTATTTACACACCGCTTTGTGACAGTGACAAGAGTGTGGCAATTAACTTTATTTAGGCGTAATTTCTGCAGACTCCATTCCAGGTAGGGTGTATTTCTGTTTTGGTAAGATGCATGTTGGTATACTGTTTAAAATGACCCTACCTACATATAGGCTACTTTGCAGGTGTGTGGTTCATTAAGTAAGGTGTTATAGCCTACACTTAAATGTTTAAGACGGTTAGTTAATTATTTACATAAATATAAACTAGTGTAACCAATATCATTGTTACAACATCATAAGTTATTTTATACCCCATTTGATAAACTACTTTATGGGCGATTTATACTGTGAGACTATAGAAATTCATCCAAGAAAACTATTGCGACTTATTAGGATGACTTGTGTTAGCATTATAGCCTGCTCTTCATTACGGGAATTCAATGCATGTATTACGCATATCAAGTGTTTTATTAACCCATTTGATAATTTGAAAAATGCCCCTACCCCGTCTCTTTATCACATATTAGCCTTCTTCATTTGCAATTTGCCACATTTTCAAGTCTGCAAGGAACTAAATGGTATGATGCTGATTATATGAATACATTAATATATATATGATTATATGATTATATGATTATATGAAGCATATATTGTTATTCCCAGCGGGTTATAGAGTTTGTATTGATTGCCCCGTGGTCATCAAACAAGGGAAGAAGACAGATGTTGTACACACTCTCGCCGCTAGATGGATATCTAATGCAAGGCACATTTAGGTTTAGGTATGTTTTATTGGCATTACACTATGGATTGTTGTTGAAGTTTTTTGTGCAGGTGATCCAGGTCATGCATGTTGTATGTGCCCAAGTAGGCTATATTCAATTATGTCAAATAGCTTTTGGTGGGTTTAGCTAACACATTTTTCTCATAGCACACATAACGGTCGTCAGTAAGTAATTCCAAAAGTCATGGCAAGTGCCTCAGCGTAGTAGTCTTCACTTGAATATTTTATTGTTCTGTCATCAAAATGTACTAATCTTGTGTTGTGCGGTATGTGCTTTGCCACAGAGACATCTGTCATTAATGTGCCGTAGCAATAACAGTTATGCAGCTTTTCACGATTTGTGAGCTCTTACCTTAATGAAGTCTTTACTCCTGAGCATTTTGCTAAAGGTTAGTGATCGTGTTTTCAGTTCTGAATAATCTTCAGCACCATATTAGTCTTGAGCTTGAGTTTGTGCAGGGTAGGGCTGTGCCCCACAATGCTGGCAGGCCTACCCAAGAAAGTGAACTAAAGTTAATTAGTTAAATGCAGCACAGTGTAGAGAAACCAACTTCTCTGTCTATTGAGACCCTTCACTGCCCTTCCATCGTGATATTGACATATAACCTAATTCAGTCACATTATAATGTTTGTTGAGGAATGTTAGTATAGGCAAAGTGTGTCACCAACCTACAGTCAGTACAAAGCCATAAACACCTCAGATTTTACAGTTTACTGGTGTAATGTCAGCGAACTGATGCATTTTTACCTGTAAAATTGAATAGGACAAATATAATATAAGAATAAAATGGAATTAGCATTTGCTGAACAATACTTTTTATTTAAATACTAATCTTAAGATCTATCGCATAGTGCAAAACATATAGCCTATGCCTTATGAACATTTTATAATTGCTTGATTTAGCCCCGACAATGTCATCTGTAAAGTTTGGTGAACCCTTTCAACTTGGAATCTACCATATACTGTTGGATCAATATGCAATCGATATGTAATCAGTGTTTATTAATTGGAGATCATTCGCTGTTGTTTCTCAAGGGCGAGTGTTATTGAAGTGCCAGTATGAAATGTAATCTTTTGCTAGGCTATTATGCTGTGAAAAAGACAAATTATTAAGCACGTTCCTCATAGTGTATAGGGGAATGGAATTTATTGCATTGAAAGGTATATTTTTATCCTGCCAGTCATTTATTGTCCAAAATGTTATTGTTTAAAGGTTATTTGCATACCTCATATAGAGATGAAATATGGTATTTTATTTATGTTCCAGCCGGTTGTGTTTCAGAGGCCAACCGGCCAGTCAGGGAGAGGCGAGAAATTATGAATTATGGAATGACAGTAAGTTCCAGTCCTATTCTGTCATTATCGCAGAGGCAATGGCAAACATCGGTCATGAAATTCAAATAGCTCATATGGTGGAGGTAAAATGGAGAAACCATTAAGGCCAAGAGCCAGTTGGCCCTCAGTGTCCTATTCATCCTGCAACAAAGGCAGGAGCGGAGGAGAAAAAAGAGTGAGAAAGGAAAAGGAAACATGAGAGAGCTTTAAGTGGCCATGCCCGGTGGGCACTTTTGATGGGACAAGATAAAACTGACCATTACACGACTCCATGAATGCCGTCCTCCAGGCAAATACAGTTACCTAACACAAAGAGAGACGGGGCTGACAGTATGTTGTTGCCATGCAGATGTAGACCAATTACAAAGAGGTGGTAACCAATGGTAACAAAGTTAAACACATTATTGCGTAATGGAATATTATGGGTGCCATTACCTGATCTGTTGAGCCACATTTGGACACTGAGGTGGTCGTGTGCTATTTATTAGACAACCACAACTGGTTTATTCTCACATACACTATGCAAACTGTAATGCTTTGTTCTTTTCTTTTCTTTTCAATTAATCTGATACGTTAAATTCAGTCATAAATTATTTACATTTTCCAACCCCTCACTTGAAATGGATGGTCAGGATTATCAATCATTAACAATCATTACTTCCATAGTGATGAGAATTAACCTTGCTTGCATTACTCTTATTATTTAGTGTCCTTACGGAAACCACAGCTCAGATTAGCATTGTGCTTCACCTTAGTATAGAATATTTAGTTAGTTTTCTGGCTTTTCTCCCCCCTGGGATTCAGGCTACAAAAGAAGCTGTCAACTCTAAGTTAACCAGCTTCGACAGCGTCCGTCAGTGAAAGTCTCTGAGTGTGGCAAGCATTATAGTGGATTATACTAAGTCCATCAGAGCACAGCAAGACCCGTTCGCTGGCCAGCAGTCTTCCACCATTTCTGCCTATCAATGTTGACAAGGCCATTATGGTTGTGTCCTGTTGTAGATTTTGCCTACAGCGAACCTAGACAGAAAAACAACATTTTAAACAGAATTGCAATTATGTGTGGAAATTATGTGTTTTTACTGGCTTTTGTGTCAATTCTGGAGCTGTCAAATATGAAAAGTGGCCTCATTGTCATAGCCTTACTATACGATGGAAGCATGGTAGTAACAAGCAGTTGGACTGTATGGTTAAATGGTTCACATGCACATTGCAATGTGTAAGATGCACTGTGAGCTGTCGGGTTGTTCATTTTCCTTTTATGCTAAATACACCTTTCCATCAACGTCTTTTTTCTCTAACCTCAAGCCTGCTGCTGCTGATGCTACGTTTTTCAACTGATCACTGCTTAGTTGTTAGTATTAGATGAAATAGGAGTGACCTTCAGTCTCCTAATGACGGGTGGTCTTTTTGAAAGAACTTCTAAGATGGCCATCTAAAGAAATCTAGGGGATACATTTGTTTACTTTTTCTTTTGAGTTAGCAGAAGAAATGCAACATGCTAATTATGACTGACAGTCCGCGAGATTTTTTATGTTTAGGGATTTAATTCATTGATGTGTTTGGTATTAATAAGAAGGCAGTTGACAGATTTAATAACTACAGCATTAAAGGGTTTGCTAGGATTAGGCTTAATATTAACTACATTTACTTATACATCAGAAATAATTAATATCACTGACTTATTTTCAAAAAAAAAAAATCATAAAGTTATGTTCTTTTGAAAAGTGCTGTCCTTGTAGACCTATCTCATCCAAAGGCCCAAGTTCACCCTTTTTGACCTTGTGACCTTGAGAACAAGAATGTATATCTATATGTAATATGTTTGCAATTATTGCTATTGGTAAATATGGTTTTGATCATGACATTGATAAGGAATCTGCCACCATCGTACTGTAATCAACAAGAATGATCTAATAAATAACTCCCAAAATAAGTCCAAACTAAACTTACATATTACCTGTTCACAGACATCCACAGAAGTGTGTAGTGGGTTCACGAATGCATGCATGAGCAAACATACATATGGTACACGCACACACACACACACAAATAACTTAAGGGCTTGCTTTAACCTTGCTGGCCTCCATTCATTTATGTGACGCTCAATCATTAGACAGTTTATCTCAGTGACGAGTGGACCGTCCTCTGCGGGGCTGTGTGTGACTTTTTGCAAATAGTGCTGATATGTATTCTTACACCTGCCAGCTCCCCAAGGGGAATTTCACTGCTAACCCACAGCCTCATGGCTTAGCTCTTCTTAGTGACTGTCAATAGACTTAACTGTCAAATAAGAGAGGACAGCACTTTGCTAAAGTTGGTGTGGAGACAGTCAAGTAAATAAATGTGTGGTCACGAGCCATGCACAACTTCTTTTGTAAACACTTTTTTTGTGTGTTGAACTATAAAAAGAATAAAATATTTAAAGATCACGTTCCCCTTTCTACAACCTGTTGGCAGGTTTAGCGCTGTCTGTATAGGGGAGTGTATGCGGAACCAGCTGCCAGCCAAAGAAACCACTTACCTTGTGTATGTGAACCCAAGGAGTATTGAATAAACAAAACAGACACTGTCTGTTTGTAACTAAATTCCAGTGTGGGTCCGTTTCTGTGCTACATGGAGCAAAATATGTATTGTATATACTAAAATGGCAACAGTAAAGCATATGTAATATAAATGTGCTCACCATTGGTGTTTCAACAATAAACACAGTTTCTGCTTTGGGAAACATGTAGTAAGCTATATGTATGGCAGGCATGCTTCAATAAGCATAATCTCCAAGAAACAACATATTTCATGTTGTCATCATTCCATTTCTCTGTACTTTTCCCAACACTTTAAATCATTGCTGACTGTGACCATACAGATTTTTTACACATAGTGTATCTTCTGCGTTTGTGCACCAAGCAATCTATCATGGCCAAATAAATGCACCGATTTATACCAGATTCCCCAAGGGAAAATACTGCAACAAGATGCCTTTCTTTCCCATGTCAGCATTGGTGAAGTACAATGATTCCTTAAATAGAGAATAAAAACCTTACCAAAAAGCTTCACTTCTTCCTCTAGGTAATGATGTATGATATGCATTATACTGTATGTTTATGGAACTAACTGCAAATTAGTTATTTCTGGACATTTTCAATTACTCACAGAACAGTATTCAAATAATAAAACCAATGCTTTCTGGTGTTTAGACAAGACAAAATTTGTTTGGATGGAGAACAACCAAGTAGAATTTACTGGTTAATTTGCTATCCTCAGAATTTGTGTGATGTCACCCTGAATTTTTTCTCTCAATGCAAGAATCCTATGGATTTATAGAAGGGTCTTAGAGATTGCTAAAATATCCCCTGGCTTTCCCTAATGATGTTTATATCAAAGAAGTTTGATGTTTTTTTTTTTATGTTCCTTAATATTTCCGCATTATTCCTTCATTCTCCTCTGCTGAGAAACTCCCCAGACCTCTGCCATGTGACATGCGATTGGCTGGTCACAGTAAATGTCACCCCTTAATGTGCACACGCACAGGAATTGCTCATAGTCTGAACCAGGGTAGACAGGGAATGTGGTTAACCATCATTGTGTCATGAGATAACCTTGATTTTTGTTTGTTTGTTTTTGGATCCTGACTATATTGAGCGTGCATCATGATAGGCCCAGCATTGTATTTTTGTTTATTTCTGCTCTCTCAAGGTAATCACAGGTTAACAAAAACCTCTATATTGTTTGTTAAAAAAATATTATAACAAAAAAAGCAATTGAACACTATTTTGGTGCTAATAGAAGCTACATTCATTTATGAAATTGGAGTCTGGCAACCACTGAAACACTCACATTTCAGACACAAACCTGAATTCCATTTGTTTAATTCTCACATTGTGTGAGCACTGATTGTCAGGAACAGTATAATGTGAGTTTCACACACTTTAAAGGCTCTGAAGGTTATGTGTGTGATGTTTGTAAACAAAGGAGCAAATCTGTCTTATGTCTTAACACACAATAGAGCTTTATTCAAACTTGTTTTTTGCAGTTGTATAAAAATGTACAGTGTCAAGAGAAATAAACAAGATATAGAATATAAAAACATAAAATAGGTGCAAAATATAGAATGAAGATAGCATTATTAAATACTTGTAATGAGCTAATTAGTATTAGCATCAGACAAGAGCCAGCAAACTATAATACACTGATACCAACTATAAAGAAAACATTTGACACAATGAGGGTGAATAGAGACCATTAAAACAAGGTTCATTCAACTGGTGTTAATTAATATTAACTTTCACTTTCAGTAAGGGGTTTAAAAAGTTATTTTATTCATATTTGTATTTATTTAAAGTTAAATTGTTCAAGAGAGTACACAACCTCTGCGGCCTGATTTGTGAACCAACGTTGGAGATCTGTGCTTAATCAGCACTCTAAGGTTCCTGATCAATGTTGGAGGGGTCAGTCGAGTTGACAAATAACATACATAGCTCAAGTTGCATCTGTGGGCCTGAGTAACATCCTTTATAATGGCTCTGTTATCTGACAAGCCTTGCTTATAAATAACACCACTGACAAGGAAGTGCCCTCTGAGACATGTTTCCGACGGGCTCTGTGGAATTTGCAACGGTTTCATCAGACCTTGATGAGAGTATGTTGCCTTCACCTTACTCCTGGGATCTTTACTTCCAGACAAAAAGGCTTGCAAGTCTGGCATGTGTTTAAAAAGGTGCCACACTCCAATATTTGGAGTGTACTTTTCTGAGTTTACAGTAGTTGTCAGAGATGCCATAACGTTTATTTTAATTGGTTATATGCATAACGTTTACATATTGCACTTTGGCGAGGTTAAAATGTGTGTGGTCTGGGCGGTATGGGTTGGTGGATCAAGGGTCAAGTCCTTCCCTGCCAGTGGAGACTCCTCATTTTAGTAATATTGGCACATTTAGCACTATGGCACTTTGGTAATGAAAGGATTTGGCAACTGTTCTCAGCACTGTGGGACCCTCTTTTTGGTGTTATTTTCTCTGTAGAATCTATTCCTTTGTACATGAAGTGCCCATAACACAAAAGCCTTTCTTAAAAATATGTTTATATGAGACACATCAACTCTTTAAGCTCTACATTTACTGTATTCAGCCTTAGACACACACACAGTATGATCCAAAGGAATTATCCACTTTCAGTTACAGTACATGGGTTGCAGAGGAGATGCAGAAAAGAAGATTCTAGAAATGTAACAACTAAGCTATGTGTATACCAGATGTGTACTGAACCACTACATCATTTGGGAACGCAGTAAATGCACTTTCTAATTCACATACAGTAGTGTCATCTTTTATATGAGTTTAAAGACACAACAGACAGCAAGGACACATCCAGAGTCGGTCTTTCAGGGGTCAACACTCTAATGGACGTACCTTTCCAAGTTTGGTGGGAAAATGTGGGATATCCAGGACGTGTCACCTGTGGAAAGCTTCCCCTAGGGAATAACACTTGGCAGGAGCTGTTTTTTCTTGTATTACCCAGTAGGGCCATTTTACCAATTCACAGCATCACAGCAGGTTAATTGGCCATATAGGGGAATAAATCAGCAGTATTCAGGGACAGTGCAGATTTTAAAACACAACATACTTGTGAATACAAAGTGACTGATAAAGCACCTGCATGGCCACTGAAACACACTCTATCACTCCATCCAAAGTAATTCAAGTTATACTACTTTTACTTACTATACAAGACTTGTCTTTGAGATGATAATGTCTGCCTGTCAGTAAAAATAGCGCTAACGCAATTGTAGTGACAAGTTCGGTGGGCGCAAGGTGGTTTTTCTCTCGCCTGGGCATGTTTGCTAATTGCCTGGCATCGCTTGTGCCAAAATGGGCGTGGGGGGCAGTAGAGGGTGCGTCAGTCAAAATCAGCTGGCGCAGTGCTAGTTTGGTGTCAACTAAAACCAAATATAGACCTTTTTCTACCGATGAGGGGCACACTTTGTGCCTGTCCTGTCTAAATGAATTGTTGAAGACCATGTCCACTGAGGTGTTTTGAGTTAATGTGGCTGATTAGACTTAGGTGTGGCCGGGTGCACACACTGCTTGTTCAGTCTCTTTTATAACTTATACTGGCCTAGCACCAAACGAAACCAAACAAATTTCCGATGTTGGAATGGTGGTTTAGTGTAAGGTGGCCATCAGAGCTGCCTTAAGCCAGTGTTTTTCTCGTCTTGCAGTTCCCATAAAATCAACCATGTTTAATATTATCATAAGGCTTTACTCTTGGCCCAAGGACATCACTTTGCATCACTTTGGTGGGGGCATAAGGGCCCAGTCTTCACACATATGCGATTTTTCATTAAATGTATCGGGCGATCGGTATGAGGTCAGAGTAGATGATTACAGCAAGAAAAAATAAATTGTATAACAGCACATCAAAAGGGCATATCCTAGGCTACTATCCTACCTACAGGGTCGACAATATGAAAATACTCAGCGTAATATGCACAATAAATCGACGGTGACAGTCATCCACATGCATCACATCCACAGCTGCAACACTATGTCAGTGGAACAATGATAATATCACACTACTGTAGAAAGCACCAGTGTATGCCAGTCAGCCCAGCGATAACAATATATCCAATATCACTGCCCTAAAAAGAAAATAGAAACAATAATGTTAGCTAAAGATAACAAATCAACCTTACCTACTTTAATTTTATGTGCCTGCCTTTGTGTTAATGACAATAACATTGAATTTAGATTAATTGCCCTGTTGTTTTGATGCGGCATACTTTAATGTTAGAGAAACAGTTCACAGGAGTTAATGAGTCAAGTTCAACCAATCATGACTCATTCTAAGCATATAGGCTAAGGTTTAAATATCAATATGTGAGAACACTAATTAAACCGGAGCAGGCATTAGATTTCTATTTATTTATCCATATTTTGTAAAACAAACTGAAATCATTGATTTGATTTTTTTATTCATTCTTTTCATACAATTCCGCACAATGAAATTATGCTTTTAAGTGATGGGGACAAAGTTGGTATTTTATGTGGTGGGGACATGCCCCCAGTGTTCCAGTGTAAATGACACCCTCGTGCAAATAGTGACCCTGCAAGATCTCCCCTCTTCACAAATTCATAGTCTGTGACTAAAAACTCTGACTAATGACACATTGTCTTTCGATGTGAGAGAGTGTCTGACTTTAGTCTATAGTATGGTTAGCATAACTTCAATCTGACAGTCTTATCAGCCAAATAAACTCAGAGGTAAAAGTTGTGGGAATTAAGATGTCTCTGTTTAAAGACTAGACAGGAAGAAAGTGTAAGCCTCATGGGTAGCACTTCCCATGAGGGGTACACTGTGTCTATTGCACTAGCGTCTCTGCCTGGTCAGACTACGTCTTAAAACAGACAGAGGCATTGTGTGGAAGTTTCCGGGATTTAGGCGAAGGTGCACTAAGCACAGACGTCACTTTCTTGTATGTTATGTTGACCTATTTTGTGAATAATTTAACTAATGACTACTGTCCTTAATGCTTTTTAATCACAAAACAAAATATATGCACGTCAAAGTGCATATATGCGTCATTACGCATTCAAAGCAACACGGTCAATATTTCAACTAAAACCTCATTCAACTTGAAAGGACGAACTGATTGCCTAGGCTAATTGAGCTGTGATCACAACTACACTGCTCAAAAAAAAATTAAGGGAACACCGAAATCACACATCGGGTCTCGATTAACAAAATATATTTAAGATCAAACTCTTTACTGTACATTGTGTAGTTCATTGGGACGTCAATGGAAACCAAAATCACCAACCGATTGAGGGCTGGATTCAAACTCACACCGAAAATCAAAGTAAACAATTGAAATCACAGGCTGTTGCAACTTTGTTGCAAATTTCATCATGGCAACTCATCATGTGACTCAGTAGTGTGTATCTTTGATAAGTTAATTTGTCTTTGATAAATCAAGTTGCTGACAAGCAACCACACTTTCAATGTATATGGTGCTGTAATTGAGATATCGTATTGTTTTGAAGTAGAGCACCCTGCATGTGTTTGATGGATGCTTTCCACTTGCCCACTGTCCTCATGTCGTTCCTCTATCCTGGAAGGCAGACATGCTCAGCCTGCACTCTCTCCCTCACTTTCTCTCCCCTAAAAAGCTTTTACTTCTTTGTCCTTGATTCAAATCCTTTATCTTATCTTAAGGTCAGAGTTAGATGGCTTCAGGGGGGAGACATTATGGAATATGAGAGGGTATTTGGGGTAGACAAGCTTATATTGTGCCTTTAGATTTGACCTTACCTTGAAAAACCCAGGAAGACAGGGTTATCCAGGTGACAGTTGCTAGGTGAGTGCCTCCACTTGCTGGCTGTTCTGATTATAGTGGACATATAATGTCTAGCTGTGATTCATGGTGACATAAATAACAGCGTGAATTAGTCGCTGACTCTCTATAGAGCAGGTAGGGGTTATCTTGCTAAAGGCCAGTGTCAAGGATCCAACCCAGGACGTCTTGTCTGAGAGACGACAATCTGTGGCCATCCACATGGTAGGGATGCTAATGGCTCACTTACCATTCTTACCTGTCACACTGTACATTATTTTGTGACTTTTACACATGGTGACCCATATTTTAAGGGCCAGATTCACTTAGGAAGTCACTTACAGAACACATTGCAGATTAATCAGGGCCATACATACAGTTATACAGTATATATGGTGACCTGCTGTGCAAGTTCAATCAGACCTAATATTTGAACCAATCACTGGGAGCCCCTTAATCTATATGAGTAGCATGTCTGTAAGATAGAATGGGATAAACGGATTAGTTTATTGATTGGGCTCTATGACAATCAATACAAATCCCTCCAGCCTCTCTTCCCCTAGCCAATGGGTGACCATTGATCAAGGCAAGATGAAGGATGTATGAGAATGTATGGGTCATTTCACAGATTGGTGCAATGCCAATTGGTCAAAGATACAGGACTAAGAAAGAGGCCTCTTCCTGCAGGGCACCGAGTTCGTGGGCCGCTAATTTATCCATTCACTAACATACTCACTGTAAAAAGTCCTTTATCATTCATCATTACTCTCTAGGTTTTTAGCTTTGAAGCAAACATTATTGTGGTGATATACTGTATGTGAGCCAACAGTAAATTTGACGTCATTGACATGTAAGACTGATTTCTAAGCCGTTAGTGCAGCCCTTAGAGGTCCATTCAGACAACACAACTGACCACACAACTGGAAACATTTTATGATTTTAATACTTTACTGATTTTAATACTTTACACAAGCTGGGTCAAGGTTGAAAACATCCCACAAAGGATAGACGGTATGCTTCTTCACCCTGCCCTATCAACTCCATCACACAATTCCACCTGCCTGGAACTGACAAGAAAAAAACAACTTTGTGTTAAGGCATAATTATGGTAAACAGCCTTCTATTGATAGTTAAAAACCTTCTATTAGACTATGACAAAAATGGTCATGGTTTGATATTTGCTTAATAAGCTCCTGTAATTACTTTAAGTCACCGTCAAACATGCTTTGGGATGAGAACGACTGGTCTCTCTTTCTACTGTCAGCAAAGCATAGCCATCCGTCAAGGTAGAGCTGAATACTGGCCACACGGGAACGCACCGGTCAATGGCACTTTGACTCACATATTGAAGGTCTGTTGGGTTGTGGTCTTACAGATGGATTTACTGGTCTGTTGGCAGCCAAAGACCAGCATGCACGTTGGTGGCATATTAGCAAAGCCCCACAATATCTGTATGCAAATGACCATTGGGTGGTAAAAATCATTACATCGAAAATCATTATGATGGGTGACTTCTGATCTCCGGGCAGTGAATCTTTTTTAATAAAGCAAAGCGTGGCATGTTTATCCGTATATGTTCCATCATATAACTACAGTATTGTTTTCAAGTCCAATCAAGCATTTATAGCTAGCTGTGTTTTGAGCTCGGACAGTCTAATTATAATTGAAATGTTTTTAGTCACAATGTATCTGGTCGTCAAATATACATCATGCTCTGTATCGCGCACACATGCACGCGCACACGCGCACACGCACACACACACTAGCCACTCAGTGTACCACTTTCTAGTGTTTTTGCTTTGAGGCAGTTTTCTCTCTCTTCCACTCAAAACTAATGGCTATAACATTGGACAGTCTGTGCCTGCCCGCTATCTGATAGTAGCCTTCATGTTGAGACGATCAAGAGGCCAGAGAAAATGTTGTTTGACTAACCATAACAGTATTTGTATTGATTTACTGTCTCAAGGAGTTGCTGCTTATGAGAAATGGCCTAGCACACACACAGCTGTTTTTATCAGTGGGATCCAGTAGGAAATGGAAGCAGCTATAACAACTTACACAAATGTCACATTAGCCAAAACCACAATTGTACCAGAATGTCACCGTGCGTGGTGGCGAGTGCAAGTGCAGAGGAAAAACGAATGCAGACGAGTAACCAAAAAAAAACTGCACGTAGCGTATATTTAATAAAAGGCAGGTAATACCGGCAAGGTATTCTCAAAAATACGGTCACACAGCAATACAGCGTGGTGCAGAGAACAATCACTGACAACTCCTCATCACCCATTCCATGGCTATATAGGCTGGGGGGATGCGGTGATGAGGAGATGCAGGACAGGTGCGTGTCGTTTGGGGTGCGCTGGGTGCATGGACGGCAGCAGGCCGGTGGTTCAATACGCCGGCGAGCTAGAGCGGGAGGGCGGGGGCACTCCCGTTGTTACACAGAATACCTAAAAATAATTGATTATGTGATAAAATACTGTGTTTGGATCATTTTAATATTGTATACTTATCTGATAGTTTGTTTGTGTAATATTTGTTATTCTACTATATGATTTGTCACACACAGGGATTACGAGGTCCAGTCAAACCAGACAAACCGGTCTCTTTTGGTGTGAGATTTGATTCACTGTCCATATAAGCCGTCCCATCAGGTAAGCCCTACTGAATTTCCTGCATTTCTCAACCAGGCATCATTGAAATGTTCTTGTACTTTATCAGTCAAGGTATATTAGGTGGATTTGTCTCATAACTACTAGATGTGTTTTGTTTCTAGACCACAGTACCAGAGTGTTAGATCTGTCCTTTAGACAAAACAGTCTGAGCAGCGAGATTCCTATCGATTTCTCTCATCTTGGTTATGAATCAAGTGATATATCCTTAGCTGACAGAGAACCAGACTGTAACAACCCCCCTTCATAACTCTAATAGTAACAGTGTGATGTACACACACACACACACACATTTTCTCTCTCTCTCTGACGCACACGCGCATGTATTGTCATTATCATTATGGATTATTTTCCAGGGCTGCAGGTGTTTACACCACTGTTGACTTGTCTCAATAAGGCTAAACCCATAAACACTGTCAGCAGCCTGTCTAAGCAACGACTATGAGAGAAAAATAACTTCCACTTGTCTGACTGGTCATATTGCCACTAATGAGAATACTCCACCAGCCGTCCCACAAATGAACATCATAGTGTCATTCCTTTACAGTACATGGTGGGCGTGAGTCTGGCGCATATCACCTCCGTCAGTCAAGGGGCTATTCATCATAGCCTGATTCTCCATGGCTGTCACTGAAATGCCCAGACAGTTTGAGGAATAGGTCCACTGTTGAGTCTTATGTCACTGTCATGCCCACAACTCCTGGCATGTACGCCCGCCACGATCTACAATACACAGGCAACATTTTGAGAGTTGGAAATGGGATTAATATCAAAATAGTCTCTTTTTTTCTCTCCAAATTTACATACAATGCTACGTCAAAATAGTTTCTATTGAGAATAGTCCCTTTTGCCAATCTGGGAAGAAATAAACCAGACTATGTCATAGATAATGTTTCCCTGTCTCACCTGTAGGTCCTCAATCACTTGTGCAAGGTGATTAAAAAGGCACAGTAAGGTGAGGTAAAGTGTGATTTGTGTCAACACATGATTGGTTGGGGAAAAAAATGCCTCAGAGATTGCTGGCAGAGCTGTTTGTTGATTGATTTTCATAACTGTGCTGAAATGTGCTTGCCTGAAAAGCTGTTTCTAACATTTGAACCCTATATTTTTCATGTATGCATTCAGGAAATCTCGTTACATACACAAAAGGTAGTGGGTTGCCAAAGGCAATAAATTCATTCTAAAGAATGAAGGCACTCGTTTGGTAAACACACTTACGGATTTTCATGAAATTTCATTTTGGCAGACAAGCTGTGTTCCTTTTCATACTGCCCTTTTGCCTTGTGAGATTGTCCACTGACACTTGTAATTCCTCTTGGATGATTTTTTAAATTTTATTTATTTATTTACATTCAGCATTTAAGATGATGAATGCTTCATAGGTTTAAGTCTGTGAAGAGAGGGAGCAAGAATAAATAAATAAAAAAATATACATGATATACTTTTTAGATATGAATGTTTTTACAGATATGACAAAACCTTTGTCATATCTGCCTGTCCCTCCTGCCTGTCCTTCCCTCCCCCATTCCCTCTCCCTCTCTCTCTAAGTAGGGCGATCGGTGGACAATGGGGAGAGCCGGGGTCCCCCCACTCGCCCCGCTGTGGCTTAGCCTCCTGGGTCTCATTTTAGGGGCAATGACCCTCAACCCAGATGACCCCAATGTGTGCAGCCACTGGGAGAGGTCAGCGCACACCACTTCCCTTACATTCACTATGAAATAAAGCCACTCAAGGTGCTGCAGTGAACTAATGGACTGGCCTCCACAAATCAAGGCTGAGAGTTTGCCAATAATCAAAAGCGCGAGGCAAAAGGCTTACTCTGGGGGATGTCCAGAGGCTGTTAATTCGGGGGGGATGTTAATGTGACAGCTTGAGTGGTTCCACCACACAGTGAGTAAAAGCCCGGTGTCTTTTGGGACGAGAGTCAGAGTTGGCGCAGGTGATCCATCCCTCTATGTAATAAGATCAGATTTGTAGACGCTGATGTTAGCTATGAGGGGTAATCCAGATTTCTCTTATTAAACTGAATTTTGACGACAGGTTCTTGTTTTGACTTATGCATAGTAGGGCTGTGCTAGCATATATCGATACAGCGATATATCGCCATATTTATTTTCGCGATATACTAAATCGATTTCCAGATCAATCGATCAAAAAAATCGATTCTTAAAAAAAAGATATATATATATATATTTTTTTTTTTTTGGGAAGATTCTCGTTTTAAATGGTGTGTGAACTACAAC
>JAODLI010028438.1:0-20222 GCA_027575585.1 Percopsis omiscomaycus | reverse complement strand
TCTATATCTCTCTCTCTCTCTCTCTCTCTCTCTCTCTCTCTCTCTCTCTCTCTCTCTCTCTCTCTCTCTCTCTCTCTTGTGCTTGCCATTACTGTACTGTATTGTTTCAGGGAAATCCAGAAAACACAGACATTTGAATAAATGGTACACAGTTACTACTCATTTCCGATACCAGAACCCAGGAGCTACTGTATACAACCTGACAAAAATAGATGCACACAGACGCATGCACGCACTCACGCACACACTCACACACATACACACAGGCAAGCTGTATCAATATCCTGCAGAAGCAAAATACAGACTTTACATTTGTTTTGGATAGTGATAATTACAAAAAATTAAAAATACATCTCTGAGCCTCTGGCAATACAGTATTTTTTTAAATTGGTTACACATATTTCTCTCTACAAAGTTCACTTTTTAAAAGTCTCCAGTTAGCACAAGGGCATTGAATGACATCTTTAAAAATGCACCACATTTTACAGTACATACTCTTTTTACAGTACATACTCTTTTAAATAAATTCAAGTAGACTGCAATTTGCTACATATGTTACAATATTGAAATATGTTAAAAACCTACAATACTGTAAAAGATAAATAATTAATAAAATATCAATAATAAATAAATAACGGATCTACTGTAAGTAGTGCTATTATAATTTAGGTCATTTGGTTCTTGGTGGGAGAATCTGGTGCTACTATATTGGTCAAATAAATTTTTAGACATGTACTCTATGCTGCTGTGCCAAGCTGTGTGTTGGTAAACAACTGCAGACAACTGCATAAAGAGTTTTGAGAAGTGAACTCACTGAGAAATGCTTGTTCTCAATTGTAAAAACATATTTAAAAACCTGTAATGAAACTCTATAATGATGGGTGGTGTAACACACTTCATTTTGCTAACACACAGCAAATTACATCTCTCACTTTATAAACAAGTAAAAATATAAGCAAATACAGAAGTGCTTTTATGTGGACAGAAAGCAGACACAAGCGACAGAAAGCTTGTTACTGTAGGTGCATAATCTGATGATTAGATCAGCTCCAGTAAAACAGGAGAGGTTTGATTGGCATTTTCACTCCCACTGTGAGTGGTTAATTCCCTCTAATGTTCCTTGTAGCCTTCAGAACCAATAGGGGTAATGACTTCTGTTTAGACGTGATGTTACCTGAAAGCTTTTCTTTCTGTACTGCAGGCATTGAGAAGGTGGTCTGCAGGAATGGACTCAGATATAGTAAGTTTCCATGCATGTTCAGGTCACACATGAGTGAGTTCTAAGAACACAGACCTTGATAAAACCTTGTCCTTTCATTTTGTGTTATTTTTTATTTTTTACACATTTTATTTTTTAAATGTTCTTTAACACCTAACAATTCAACTTTTGAGGTCATGTTATGGTCAGTACTGGAGTTTGAACCTACCGTGGAACATTATTGGTCCTTTCTTTGCACGACTTGTCCAGCAAAGCTACTGTGACCTCTATACAGAAAAACGCCATGCACAATGTTAACCTGTAAAAATACAATCTAATCAGGTGGGTACACATACATGTTTGCTAGAGACCAGGTACCTGGTACCCAATACCTTATTCCCCTTTATCACTCTAAATAATATCACCAATACCAGTTATATGGTCTGCAGTTCCCAAACCAGTTATAGTTTTCACTGTCAACACTTAAAACAGGTTCAGACAGTTAAAATACAAGCCAAAATGTGCTCCGATGCATAAAACCAGAAGATTCTAATGCTTTTTATTTCCTGTGAGAGAGTATGTCCACCACCAATACCCCAAGGTTATTTTGTTTCTAATAATTTCCGCAGAAAGTTGTATGCGGAATTAAAACAAATATTTTTGTACCCTCTGATGATGCGAAATGACAGGTTGCAGTAATAAAAAGATTATAAAACTTTTATTATTTCCTCTGAAGATGAGTTTATAAAGCAAATTCCACACATTTGTGAAGGTAATATTTTATCCAATGATATGGCACCATTACTTTTGATAACTTCACCAGATAAAATACCAGGGCTGTGGCTATGATTTTATTTCTACAAATTATGGGGGGGTAAGGTGTCTTGAATAGATAAACCATAAAATATCTATCACAGTATATTAACATTCCGAATAGAAGAATTAGCCATGCCAGTTTAAACAATACTGATCAAGGTAGTGAGTTTGGGTGCAAAATAAAACAAAATATACACTCCACTGACATTGTCAGACAGCACTGTAAAATCCTGGCAGATACATAAGTCAAGGAAGCACAACTGGTTTCCACTTGGAAGCAATACAGTGGTAGACAACAATAGATGAATAACAATAAAGCAAAATAGAGAAACAGGGTATGACAAACAAATGTATGCATGGGTGAACTCACATAAATTTTGCACATCCTCATGTCTTCTTACCCAGTGTCTCTCCGGGGATATTTGTTTCCCCTCTGTCTCGCCGTGTCCCTGTTCTTTGTTAAGTGCTAATACGTTTACATTTTTAGTGCTGCTGCGTAGCAGAGGAGGAACGAGAGGAGGCTTTCTACTGAGGCCAAAACAAACGGCGTATGTGTCCTCTCACCCAGGTGTCACCTTTCTCCGAACGTCGATCCTCCCCCTGGTTGCTACCCCACAGTGCAGGTCAACAGTGTTACGGTGTGACAGTTCCTCTCACAGTTCAGTCCCTCAACGGAAAAAGTTAATTTGACACGGACTGATTCCCAAACCTGGCTCCACAGAGGTCTTGTCCGGCGTGGATTCTTTGTGAATGTCACCCATTATTACGCAGAATTTGACAATTTCATAATGAAAATTCAATAGCTAGAAGTTGTCGTACGAGTACACAGGCACAAAAGGGATATGGAGTTCAGGCTGTACTGTCTCGAGAGAGGTGACCTGTGAGTCTTTGGGTAGAGTCTTTCAATTCAATAACTGTAAACTGGTTGAGTCTCTTGTTTTGTTAGGATGTGTACACAAAACGTCACTGTGGTGCATTCAAGTAATAATGAACCTTGAGACAGCCATCAGGATATTTTCTTCCCTTCTGTTATTTTGTTGACTAAGATAAAAACAATCCCTTGTCTTAATCAAAGATGGGTTTTCCGAACAACAAATTGCCAGTGGAAACAAAAATCTGATTTTGAGATAAAAGCAACAAAAAGAGAAAAATAGCAATGCAGGACCGAACTAATTAACAAATAACAGGTATATTTAAAAAGGCTTTAAACACTCCAATTTGTATCAAAGTAAATTATCTACAGGGCTGGGATGCATTTCATTCAATGCAACATTACAATACTGAATTTACATGAATCAATACAGTGTTTATCAAGGCTGTCTGTCCTTGGTAAGACCCGCACCCTGCCAACTACTGAATAAGATAATAACAAGTCTACATTAAGACAATTGGTCAAACGGCTAAGGGCCATTTGAGATAGAACACTTCACAGCTTTACAAAGCCCTTTCCTTGGGTAGGGGGTAGGGCATGTTAATATTAAATTTGAGGCATTTGGAGGAGTGATTTCACATGACTACATATGCGGCCAATGAGCAGGAACTGGGTACTGCTGTGTCTCCGTTGTGTGAATAAAGGACTGTTCTGAAAATGCAACTATTCTGCTTTTTTCTATGGTTTAGACATTACTTGTTTACACGACACAGAAAAGGAGCAGAAAAGCAAATGCGCACAGATCATTACTAAAGTGTTGAGGAATAACTCCCGTTTGGATCAACACCTTGGGGCATTGCTCCTGCTGCTTCCCGGATCGGACACAATTAATCAGACAGTTCCGGAGCAGTGAGCAGCAGGTTATTTGGAATGGGAGACCAGAAGAAGGCACAGAGGGGTGCTTCAGAAGAGCCCATGCGAAGGAAAATTGTGCATCTATACAGTTTATCAATAACAGTGTGAATGGGATCTGGTTTGTCATGTGTAACAGTAGTCTATATCTGGGATTCCTCCTTCTCTGTAGCCTCGGTTAGTGCCATATCCTGTATTAGACACATGGTTGGCACCTTTGTTGTACAGGCCAGTGCCGTTGGAAGGGAATATAGTATGAATGATGTAATCCTCCCGAAGTGGTTTGGGTTGCAGGGGTTGGCATGCTGCCAAAGGTGTCATCTGGAAACCCGGACTACGGATCTCTAGGATGGTATTGTCTTTCTTGGTGCCAGATTCAATATAATCATCATAATTCTTGCTTTTCCGGGCGCTGCTGCGAGTGTAGTGGTCACGGGAGGATAAATGTCCAGTCCTGTGTCCGTACCAGCAGAAAATAGCAAATATAAGAGCCAATGAGACGATAGCTGTAGCCCCACCGATTATCGCTGCCAGGGGCAGAGTAGTAATTTGCTGCGAACCCTCTTCTTCCTTCTGGTTCCCATCCAACAGGCTGAGGTCCGGTGTTTCAGCTTTGGCACAAACCAGAGCCTCGTCAGAGTCAGTCTCCGCAGACATACCGCCCTTTCCCCCCGAGCTCGAGGTCAGGGGCACCATACAGATGATGTAGCCGGACCCAGGTTGCAGGGAGGTCAGCAGGTACTCCCGGCGGTCCCCTCGCACCAGCGTCTCAGTGATAGAGCCCATGGCGTTACCAGTGCCCAGACGGAGCCAACTCAGCCGGAAGGACGAGGAGGGCTGTGCCACGCTCCAGGTAACCCTGACACTGTCATGGGAGAGAGGTTTCACATTGAGGGCCAGGCTCTTCCCCACTCCGCTGCTGCCCAGGGTGTAGTCCAATCCGGAGTCTGGGAGCCCCAGGCCAGGTCTCTTTGAGCGGAGGGTAAAGAGAGAGCCCTGTGGAGGAGAGAGAGTAGTGGAGCTATCCACCACCCCAACTCCACTTACTCTGTCCCGGTTCCCCACCGTTCTTACGACCTCACAATCCTCCATCTGGGCGCCCAGGTCTTTCAAAGCCATGTCGCGGGCCCTCTCAGGCCCGTGGCAGGTAAGACCCCTGACCGTGATGGAGTTTCCACGACTGTGTAGCCAGTCATAAAGCCAGCGCAGGTTACAGCCGCAGTGCCAGGGGTTCCCACGTACAAGCAGCTGCCCAATGCTGTCCAGGTCTTTGAATAGCCCCCGAGGCAGGGTGGTCAGGTTGTTGCCTGACAAATCTAGCCTCTGTAGCCTGCGCATGCCATCCAGGGCACCACGAGGCATGTGTGTCAGGGCATTGTCCTGCAGAGATAGTCGCTGCAGGTGCGCAGTGGGCAGGTTGACGGGTGGAGTCTGCAGGGAATTTCGGACCAGGGACAGCTCAGTCAGGTTCGCCAGGCGGGAGAAGGTGTCATCGGCGATGCGCTGGTTCGCCAGAAGGTTCCCATCCAGGACAAGGCATCTGAGTGAGGAGAGGCCCCGGAACGCATGGGTAGGAATGGTGGAGATGCGGTTGTCATCCAGACGAAGCTCTTCCAGAGAGGCAGGCAGTCCTGAGGGAATGCTAGACAGGTGGTTGCGTGAAAGGAAAAGCAAGCGCAACCGTGGATTGTCTGCAAAAGCCTGGTCCTCAATGCTAACGGTGGACACAGAGTTATCATCTAGGTGGAGTTTTTCCAGCAGGGGCATCCGGGCCAGGGCGCTGCGCGGAATAGTACGAATGTTGTTGTCCTGCAGGTGGAGTTCTCGGAGGGACGGTGGTAGGTGAACGGGGAATTCATCCAGTTCATTATCATAGAGGTAGACCACGCGGACGGCAAGGTGGTGTTCCAACGAGGTGGGCAGGCCTGGGTTGTTAATGTGGTTGTTCTGAAGG
The DNA here is from genome assembly GCA_027575585.1 of Percopsis omiscomaycus. Taxonomy (NCBI): domain Eukaryota; kingdom Metazoa; phylum Chordata; class Actinopteri; order Percopsiformes; family Percopsidae; genus Percopsis; species Percopsis omiscomaycus. Next base: position 14,471 of record JAODLI010028438.1, on the reverse strand, counting down.
TAGAGGACAGAAGCTGAAGGGGGCAGTGGTGGGATAGAGTTCAGGCCACGATCATTACAGTAGATAAAGTCCTCGTCACACCTGCATACTGACGGGCATACTATGTCCATGTCCCCAATGTACCCTTGTATTGTGGCTGCAGCGAACTGCAGCACGTCAACCCAGAGTGTCGAGCAAAGAGAGAGGAGAAAAAGCCACGGTCGCAGTTCAGAGACACCTACGGGGGCCATGATGGTCAATATTCACTGCTGTCTCTCTTCAGTTTTTAAATCCAACAATGAGCTGGAAGCCTGCAAGCTTCGACCTGCAAAGAAAATAACAAATATTTAAGACAACAATACAATATCTGCAATATCTACAATATCTACATATTTTTCCATACTTAATAGGTCTAGACTCATAAGGAGTCTAGACCTATTTTCTTATTGACTAAGAGATGGCATAACATTTAGCACAGTAGGGAAAACTTTGATTGTCCTGCCGTACTGGTGACAATGTGGGCCCATTGCATTCCACAGTAGACAAGGCTATTAGTCAAACTGCTAAGGCCCACACATCAGTAAAGATTGTCAGGGAATTTATTGATTTCCCTATAAATCTTAGTGCGACCTGTTAGAACTAGGCTGCTTTAATGCAGATTACAGGCTTTCGCAGAGGCTCTGGCTAGAAAGCGCAATAATTAACAAAATGATTAAGGAGTCAGTTGTGAGTCAGATTTGTTGATCAATCAATAACACATTTAACATTAATTATATTAGCATTATATTTATAGCATTAGAATATAGCATTATAGCATTATATCTTGTGAAAAAATCCATTTGTTAAAATAAATTGGGCAGCGGTGTTCATATCATATCTCTTCAAATTGTGCAGTGATGTAATACATTTTTACATTTCCATGCTTTTTATTACCATGCCCTAAGTAAAATAAATATTCTAATCAAATAATTAAACTGGGAAAGATGATGATGTAATTTTATGTTTAGCCAGAGGGCAGGATATGGAATTAAATCAAGCTAACCTCATACATTCTAGTTTACATAAGCTCTTTCCACCTAGGTTGTGCAGAATAGATAAATACAGATATAATGACTCACTGAAAAGTGAGTCTACTTTTCACAAGATCTAATTCTATATTTGTACAAAAATAATTTGTATAAGGAGAATACATTCTAGAGACTTTTGACTTTATTTGATTTTTACTGTGCCAGTGAAGATCATTTTAAACGCCACAGTAACCTAGCCTGGTAAGACCATCCTGATTTTGCAAGCTCCATGATTTGTTCTGCGTTTGTTATAGAGGCCCCAATAGATGTCAGTCTAATTATTAGCAGGTGAGTGGACCACCTTACAATCAATCAGAACAAGACTTATGTGCCAACTGAACTGCCCACCTGGACTACCCACGCAACCAGCTGACAAACAGTTTTGAACTGAGAGTTTGCAGACTGATGTACAAAGTGAGGCAAATTGTAGAAGTGGAGCTTGCATTTATCTTGCAAATCACGATGGTTTTACCGGGCTAACAGCAACCTACATTCAACTGATATAATCACAATTAATCAATACAGGTTTAATTGCTATTTTCTTTTGTTCACAAATGTGTGTCACTGGCCAGATTTGTCCAGATCACATTTTTGACAATCAAATATCCTGTATTTAATCTTTAATCAAAATCTTGTGCGCCGGCGACTGATTGTAAAATTGACAAATGCAATTTCAAGAATTAAAACAATGGTTAATGTGACATGGGTCCCACATAGTCAAATAGACACATGCAGAGCTGCAAAATGAATGAGTTTTGAGTCCCAGGAGCTCTGCCAATAAGACCACAGAGTATTTGGGTCAGCCCTTTCAGAAGGCAGTGTAGTGGCAGGGTGAGATGGATGTGATGCAAAGAGGGATTAGCAGAGCATATTGAATTGTGATTCTGTGCATTAACATTTAAACCACTTCAATTCTGCCCAGTGGTCATTTGGTTTCCCATATCGGAGTCTGTGTGTAATCACAATACAATGGCATCATTCACTAGAGCCACTGCACAAGGCGTGGAAATATTTGTAAGCATAAAGACCACCTACTTCATGTTATAACGTCTAATATATAGTCAAACTGTGTGTGTGTGTGTCTGTGCATGTGTGCATTGGTGCATGCCTTTCCATATACAAACATTAGCCTATATTATTAGTATACAGTATATGGTTGCAGTCTACATTTCAGTTATCTGTATTCAGGAGAAGCCAGTGATATCGGCCTATGGGGGATGAGGAGAGAGTGGCGTTTTAAATGGGCTAGACAGCCAGCCGCCTCGGGCCGGATTGCAGTGCACACCAAAGCTCCACACTTCCCAGTATACTGGAACAGGAGCACAAAACACAGAATCTGAAAAACTGGATCAATTTACATAGAGAGATAGAAAAGAAAGAAAGAGAAAGAGGAATGAGACGCAAGATAGAGAGAGAGAAGTAGGGGGGAATCTGAAAAGGTTAAGAGTGACAGTGTTGCTTTGAACAAGACCATTGACTGTTCTCTCTCCAACTGGTGCTAGGGGTTCTGTTGAACCAGTTTTGGAATGACCAAAGAGGGTTCTGCGGTGTTCCTTGAACTACAAACAATCCTTTCTTCCATCCACAAGTCATTTACGGGAGCCCTAAAAAAAGCCTTTTTTTTCTTTTACTGAATAGGAAAAAGCCAGAGACACTATAGAGTCTGTTTATTTGCAACCGAATTCTGAACTGCCTATTTTGAGACAGGTTTGTTTTAAGTGGACCTTCCTGTCAACACTCACCAATAAATATAGGAAAATAAAAGCATTATGTTTTCTGTACAGCAGGTAAAATTTTTGTGTGTGTGTTTATTTGTTGGTTGAGGGGCTTGCAGCTTACAAGGTGGTCAAGCTAAGTGTATTTGATATAGAGCTCTGCAGTGGTACTGTATGTCATGTTTCACCTGGGATTTTAGCCAGCATCGGTCTCATCGCTCCTCTAATTCTCTTTTTACTGCAGCTGTTGCCTCCAAATTATTTGGGCTTTATGTCTCTGCCTTAAGAATACTCCAATCAGAGCAAATCCTCTGAGCATTATCATAGGAGCCAAACGCTGAGAAATGTATGAACAAAATACGCTACATTCGAAAATGAATTTAAATATATACGTGTACATACGCTATATATGCGTGTGTACACACGGGCTTCATTCACAGATTTACAGCAACAGATTTTTGATACTTAATTAAATATTACAATTATCAACATTATGTTATAATATTCAGCAACATTTTATGCCTAACATATGATAGGATGATAAAATATGCTAATCTTAAGAATGTGTTAAACATCTTGAAAATGGCACCTCCTGATATTATCACCAATAATTTCAAGAGCTCTTCCAGGTGTTGCAGGTGTTAATGCAAGGTTAATCCAAGTGACTACATTCCCTTTTAAGCTGCCGTGGGAATTAAGCACAATTTAAAAGTTCACTGCATGCCTAAGGCAGCCTATAGTAGACGGCCTACTCTTGTCACTTCTGTATTTGACACTCATGGGTTGTTTTATTGAAATATTAATAGATGCTGTGTAACATCGGGGGGCGCCGTCGGGGAAGGTGCCTCACCCCTCCAGTTGGGTATCGCCGGTGTGCGGTCTACTAGCCTCTAGCGCACCCCAGCTGCTCACATGGACCCAATTATACCCTCATTGGGTCATCGGTTGCACCTGTGGGGAGGGTATAAGTGCAGGGGGTTGGAGAAGTCCGGGTGTCGGTCCTTGTTGGTCTCTGTTCTACGTTCATGTTGCTAACGGCTGATAGCCTGAACTGTTGTATTTGTTCTCCTTCTATTTGCTTCGCCTCGCACTTCCCCAGACATTGTTTTCCTGCGTGTCTGTGTTCCTGTGGCTCGTTTTGCTTGCCCCTACACTGAATCTAACCATGCCATTATATTCTGTAACAAAAATTCTAGTAATGTTGAAAATCTCGGCACCACAGAAATGAACACAATGTTATCTACAATTATACACATCATACTCCTAAAAATCCTATTTAACAGCAGACATTTGCTAGCGTAAGTCTCCCTTTGCATAATATATCTGACCTATATGCTGTTAATTTCTATTCATTCCCTGATGAAAGACCAGCTCTGTGTTATCACTGAACCCCCTTTCTGTCTACATTCTCTCTCTTCGTTTCTGTGTCATAGATTCCCCACTTCAGTACGCCTTAGGGGAACAATAAGGGAGCTGATTGAGGCACAATTTGTCCCTGTCTCTTACATGCAGCTCATGCCACCTCTTTGCACAACCGTCTTCGTTTGACTTTCATGCATCCATGGCCAGTGTGGTGACCCACCAACTCCTTTTCAAATTGTTGGCATTTGTGCATACGTCTTAACAATTTTTTCCATGCATTTACAAACATACAGAAATGCTCCCAATCTCATATAAGGGTATTCTTTAGATAACGTAAATCTTGCAACCCTTGAAAAACAAATCTTTCAAATTAGCCCGGATAATCCAGTGCTAATTGTTATAAAGCTGTTCAAATAACAAATCCCAGCAGTACACATAAAACTTAAAAAGTAAGATGTTTACAGAGTAGCCTAATACAATTTCCAAATTCATTAATACAGTATGGGTATACTACCCCTTGTATGACAGACTTTTTGGCATTGATTTTCCAAAGCAATGCTTTATGCTTCCCTGCTTCATCTTACGTGGATGTGTATCTTGTTAATCAGGGTGTGTTACTTACCTCAGTGGATTAATGGATACACAGCCCACCTCGAGGATTCAGAAAAGATCCTATCTCGCCTGAGTGTAAACACACTTTGGATTTGGTGTTTGTCGGGTTTTTCTCCTTGAACATCTAAGATAAACTGTCAGCTGTTGCAGAGCTAGGATTTGGAGTATATCGCTCCCTTCACTCCTGATATTGCTGTCTCACAGTTGAAAACTACCTACCTTATCAGATCAGACTGGGATAAAAAATAACCAGGAAAGAAAATATTTTGCCGTACTTAAATGATAAATATGTGAAGGATAGCGTTTAAAATATGAAGGTTTAAAGTTTAATATTGTAATTTTTCTAATTTTTCCTCCCAAACCCAATCTCCCTTTAGAAAAGGGAAAATCACCACTGAAACCTGACAGCAATGTCAACATTGAAACCCTGCTCTTCAGCCAATTTCTCTAGGTTTTTGATTTATTAAATATTTATTATGTCATGACCCAGGCCACTGCATCAATGGAGGGACTAGATTTTGTGTTGCTGGCTTGTATGTTTATGTTTATCCACCTGCAAAGTTAGTGCAGACTGATATTTCCATGTTATAACGCACTAATTTACCATACATTCATAGATCATTGCTAGTTCATATAATCCCCTGGTGTCTCTATTACTTTAACGTCTGTATTAAAGATCTAGTTAGAGTAAGATTGCTGTTAGTTCAGTTCTGTGTATTTTGGCTACGAGGCTCAATATCTGCATAAGAAAACAGAGCGCCTTTGAAATAAATGTGAAGGCACAGAGATACAGTTATTGTACGAATAGCCTATAAACATAGGCAATGAATCAACAAACCGTGTTACAAATTAAACAACCAGCTCCGTCTAATTCATCATCTAGGTGCTTTGGCTACTATTTTTAAGATTTTGTGCTTAACAAAGCATTTTTATGTACCCAGCAGCTTCTCCTATAAACTGATATTCCCCTGGTCTCTCTGCTCCTAGTATGTGGCAAAACAGGCTGAACAATGCACAATTCATCACCACTGTGGAATACAGAAGATACATATTATGTTAGTAATAATACCTGCTCTAAAATACCGATGCATTAAAAGAAGGTAAAAATAGGCATATGCGTACATATACCTCTTGTTAATCAGTCACTAATTAATTCACCGCTTACTGTTAACAGCTGGGCAGCTGGGCAACAAGCCCTCAATCCTGTGCTCAAATAAAGAAGTAAATATTAATATGTAACATTATTTATCCGCTGTTATGAGATAACATCTGAAGACTACGGGAAAGTCAAACTAGAACTATTTACATACTTCTTTTGGGAGGCTGGGTTGCGAGACGATTTTACATTTTACAAAATTGATATAAAAATGTATTGAATAACATGTATATACAATTGTTTTTGTCTAGGGTTGTTTATAAAGAATATTGTGCATGCCCAGGAGGTCGCAACCAATGTGGGTCTTTTTCTGGGTCATGAATTCAATAAAAAAGTGCTATTATTCACTTACAGTTTTTAATCGGGCTAGTAGACGGGGCCACTGAACCATCTGCACCCCTATTTGCTTAGCTTTGGAGGACGCTAACGGAATCTTCCCCAGCTCTTACTGTAGTTCATTCTTGATACTTTAGAGGGCTGCCAGTGATTTACAGTTTATCCTCATTTTGGTCCTCAACAGCTCCTCTGGTTGGTTGGCTTCCTGTGAAAAAGTAAGAAAAAAATTTCAGTGAGCTGAAAAAACAGAATTCAGAAATGATAGTGAACTTACGCCCAATGTTTACAATGTAAGATGTAGCCTAGTTAAAACCATCCGGATTTTGCAAGCTCCACCTCTACGATTTGCTGCACTTTACATATCAGTCTTTTTCAGTTGGGTAACGAACCACCAGTGCAATCAGCGTACAGCTGGGTAGTTCAGTTGGTGCCGACTTAAGTGCCTCTATTCAGGAATTCATTCCCACGTTGGTCTCGTTCTGATTAGTCAAAGGTGGTCCAATCGCCTGCTAATGATTTGATTGACACCTAATTGGCACCGTCTGGCTGACAGTTTTCAATTGAGAGTTCTCAGACTGATGTGTAAAGCAGAGCAAATCATAGAGGCTGAGCTAGCAAAATCAGGATGGTTTTAACCAGATTCCTTACTTCCACCAAAAAGTATTTCATTAGCTTTGTCACTTTGTAGTTTTAATAAGACAAAATTGTTGAAACATATAATCATATTGTTATACACACTGGATCCTAATGAGAAATGCCTGCCAAGGACATTTGTTATACAGCTTTGATGATAATTCAGTCCAAAGCTTGAGACGGTGCAAGGCAAAGATAAGCTGATCAATGCATCTTGCTGATAATCATGGAGTTGCTGAAATAATAGAGAACAAAGAATTTGTAAATACTGCAGGTAAAAAAACAACATCATTTAAAAAAAGTTCTGTGAATTTCTCAAATTTAATTAGCTGACTCCACTGCCTCGAAAACTAAATTTGCACAGCCATTTTGTCAAGTGTCCCAAATCTTAGGGAGCCAATCAGGACATCCACTTCATCTAATTTTGCTAATTTGCAGACTCGGTTCTGGCTACTGTAGTTCATCTGTACACCATTGATGGTAGCATGCACAATTATTACAATGAAAAGAGGGACATTTTGGCTTCAACACAACACTAGTCAAGGCAGACAGTGGCCTTATAATGAGCACTTCGAGGCAATATTGCACAATTCCTAAATATTGCAAAGTGTGACCTCAGAGGACATGGTGGGAGGACTGGGATTCACGGAATCCTTTCCTTCTGAGTCAAGAACTGTTCTCTCCTCTCTCTCTCTCTCTCTCCTACTCCACACCATGAAGGCTGACACATTTCTTGAGAAAACGGTTGAAGACATTTCAAGTTCATTTCAACAACTACATTGCACCCCTTCCAACAATTCCACGCCTTCATCCTCTTTTCATCCTCGTTTAACGCTCAGATGTACCGCTTGCCTTTTGGAAACGTCTTAAAAATAGTAGTCTGTAGGACTCCAGCAACCCACCCAGTTCACTAGATACTTCTTCCTCCCCCACGTCCCTCCCCCCCCCCCCCCGGTCCTCAGGGACATGCGTGCAACTGTGTAAATGTCAAAACACTCCATATCACACTTGCTGACCTGGGACTCTCGAGGGCCGCACTCTTGTTGCTCAGGTCGTACCTGGCGGGATGCTATTATCATGCATATGGAGTCCCTGTCTTGACTGCGTAGCCTTTTATCCAGGGTTTTTATCCTGGCTCAGGCCTTGGTCCCTAAATATTCTCTTAACATTTTCAGCTGTGACCACCACAAATAATTGGGTTATGACTTATCACTTCTAAACTATGACATACTTGTCTTTATTAACATGAACACCATTTTATAATATACAGTATGCACTTATAATTTACAATATTTAAAATAATGAACAAATAGGATAGCTTCTCAAATTTTAGAAATGTACATTTTTTTGGTGGAAGATTTTCTTCTGGCGAACCCTTAGGGGGAGGTCTAGCTATCACTACTATGTTAATCACTAACCATCACTAGCACAATTTCATTGAATTTCGATATATGTGTGTTATTTGTGTGTTCCTTCAACATTTGCCAGGATTTTGCTGAGTCTTGAATTCTTTCTTTAAACTGGACAAAGCAATTGTACTGCACTATTTTGACTGCAACACTCACAAAACAATCTGCATGTGACAGCCGAGGTGCAGTAACCTGAAATGATTGGAGACGCACACACGCGCACACACACACACTCACAGACACACACACACACACACACACACACGCACACACACACACTCCCTGCTCCTCAAGAGTGCTAGCCGAGCAGCCGGGCTTGGCACCAAGGCGTAATTATGAAAATGGACCGTGGGGTTGTTTCTTTTAATGCATCTGTACATTCCACGGTCCCTTGGCGACCCCAAGCTATTTAAAAACTACTGTTTCAGGGGAATTGAAACGTTTAACCTGCCGCACTGTAAAGAATGGTCGACTTATTGGTAGAAGTGGAGCATAACGGATGAGTGTCTATCTTTAGCCAAACATATCAGACAAAACCACTCCTCCAGACTCCATGCATATTGTTAGCCGTCTGGCACGCCCCTTCTCTTGAACCAAGGCAGTGCAGGGAACTGGATGAATGGAGTGCTAGCAGGAACAGTGTGTTTTGTTCTGAAAAAAAGGGGGTCGAGCCAAACTGTGTCAAATGCTCACAGCATTTCACACTGAGTGGCACCCATGACAGAGTTCCTAGCTTAACAGACAGCAATTACCACTCCCACCTCACCTTACAAGATAGCAGTGAACGCTGTATACAATGCTTTTGAAATGGAGCCCATACTCTAATCCGAAAGGAGAAACAGTGCACCGGGCTCCTTCAAGGTGCTACCTGGTGTTTAAGTGGTAATGGTCATGTACTGGTCAAACATGTCAATTGGAGGCCTTTTTAGAACTAACAGGCTAAAACTAGTTAAACTTGTTAAGTGTTGGTGGCCTGACTTCAATTTGTCATATTTGCAAATTTTGCTTCAAAGAGGACTAGTTTTTTAACTGAGCTAGAGACCAAACCTAGACAAAATGTAGACGCAGCAAGACCTTGACATTTCTTCGTGGTACATACCTCTGCCTTTTCAAATGTATCTGATGCGCCGGAATAGCATGATTAGCCTTGTTGGATAATAGATGCACACATTGGTAAAGGTCAGCACTTGTCAGACCTTAATGCCTCAACCTTTAAACTGGGGGAGGGAAAAAAGAGAGGTGAAATAAAAAAAATACAGAAAAAAATGGAGGTATGAAGATGGGATCGCTGCAGGTGACACCAGTGATTTATTAGAATCCATAAACGCTAGATTCATCTGACGCCACATCCAGGTAGGAATGATATATGGGATGTGGAATAAACATTACTGATGCAACAGTGAAATGTTGCATCAGTTGGCTTTAGACTCCCGTTTGTGTCTTTGAACAAAAATCACATCTATGGAAAAAGAAAACAAACTGTAGTGCAATGATGGTGCATTTATTCTGGCGCATGCACAAACCACTGCATCTTCTTGAGAAAGTCAGTAAGAATACTTGTGTTTCTTAAGATAACCACTGTGGAACTCGTTGTGTACAAGATAGACCCCTTGTTCTGACCTAGCATTGTGCTCGTGTCTTGAGAAGCTGCAGTTGTGCCAATGGAAATGTCACACCTTGAATTCTGCGCTTTTAAATGAATGCTTGTGTGTGACTCTTTCCCCAGGCGAGGATGGGCGAGTGTGAAGACGTGAAAGGCCATGGCAGCGGTGGCTATGAGCAGCATTAAAAGCACAATTAAAAACGTCGTCATAATGTCCACTAGCCCTCCATCCAATATACACTATACTATATAGTGTAGCAGTGGCTTATATGTAATATAAAATATTAAAATACAAAAGTAAGCTTCCATCTTGACATTTTAATAATCAAAATTTAAGTTTGCCATAAAAAAAATACATCAGAGCAAATAATTTCCTCAAGTAACATTTACTGACTAATGATGTTTTAGATATTTATACAGAAATTCAAATTGAAAGAGACCATAACTGAAATAATTTATTAAAACCAACCTAAGGGTCCTGCGTCCAGACAAAGTCAAAATCACTATCAGAACAAGCCTTTGGTGTGATGGCTTTAGCTAATTACTTCATTAAGTGAACAGACATAACTTTTGCCCTGGGTTTCCAATTAATGTGAACCCTGAAGCCAAATGTTTTATAGGTACTTTTCTTACTTAGCAATGATAAACTATAAATTGTGAGTCCAATTAATTTAGGATTGGCGTAATTAAGCAGTGAGAACTGAAGAGTGCCAGCCCTATTGCACCTGAGGGAGTAATGTCTGGACATTTCAACAATAAATAATCGGGAGAAATCTTCACCGTCCACCTTGAAAATGTGCAGATACGGCAGTCGTTAAAACATGTTGCCGTCAACACGCACTTTTTCCGACAAAAGGGTTGACCTGACATTGCCTTTGCAACAGTTAGATGGGGCCTATAACATTCTAGGTTATGCCCTCATAGTTACAGAAGGCAGGTTTTGAGGCCCACTCACAATATATTCACAGCTCCACTTGCAATGGTGTTGTTCATGTTCTGTGTAATTGGATAGGGGATTTAAAATTACACTCAATCTGTTTTGGCTTCACAGATGATATTAACGTTTTTCATTGGCCTACATTAACATAAATTGATGTTTGACTGCGAATTAGACCCACGATAGTAATACCTACTAAATCCAGGATAGTCTAGTGGTCTAGGTGCTGGACTCCCAGCCGGAAGGTCGTGGGTTCGAGCCCCAGAGTTGATCTACCTGTAAGCATCCTTGAGCCTTGAGCAAGATACCTAACCCCTACCTGCTCCATGTAATAGCACCATGTAATTGTAAGTCGCTTTGGATAAAAGTGTCTGCTAAATGACCTAATGGTATATGTAAAATATTATATCTCTGAGAACAGAACACCTCGGCGTACAGCTGAGCTCAGATATAGCTTTACTTTTTCCCAGTTGCATAGGGAACTAAGACCTTCAATTCCACTTAAATTGCTACTATCCTTGGTCAAATTAATTATTAATCTCCATCAATTAATTTGTTAGCGGAAAAGAAGAAACACAATAAAAGCATTATCGGTGGATGTATCGTAATTGTTTTCCGGCCCCAGTGGGCTAGCCGTCTAAAGAGACAACATGCCTAAAACCCCATTACCGCTGTTGTCTTTCGGACTGCTGATAGAATGGAAGATCCCTTTGCCAGCCTCATAAATGTCATTTTCATAAGAACTCACTCTAAGGGGATCTGCCCCATGCACCAGATTTGCAGAATTCATTTGTGTATATTTGTGTGTGCGGGAGGGGGGAGAGAGAGACTTGGCAAAGAAGGGCTGAGACAGCCTTCTGCTGCAAGCACCTGCAGATTAAAGCAAAATGAGGGAATAATGCAAGCACCAAATGGAATGATTAGGAAAATGGTAGAGAGGTGTGGTACTGCACAGGCTGCGATTATCCACACTCGCACGGCCTGATCTATGTGATACGCTTATCCCTCACACAAAAACCATGCGCTTACGGACGAGCATACTCGACGCGCACACTCGACGTGCACACTCAACGTGCACGCACATCCAACACAGCCTCACTTTTAATTGCTACAGTATGCTGTCAGGGCTCTGGTATTGCTTCCTTTGCAAGTGCCAGGCAATTATGCAAATAATCACACCATTCCACTGATCAGGGGACTGGTGTGCGCTAACCCATGTTGGCACAGATAACATTTGTTATAGAAGCAACGGACGCTGCATTTGTTCAAGGAAGTCCCAGCAATGAACAACTTGCAACCATGCGAAACAGCTGACTTGTTAGTTGTCGAAATACTCATTGGAGTTAGCAGCAAATCGGCTGCAAAACACCTTAACCCAGCAGATGAAACAAAGGTCTGATGTAATTGGCTGGAAATGGTAAAGCGGACAACTTTGAAATGATTTGCCATGGAAACAGATGTCCTTTATCCTCTAACAGTTGTGCAACTGTATTGTTCTCGTGTTTTGTGTCTTACCCTGCTGTTCTTGCCAGGATGTAATTGCTAGAGAAAGAACTGAATAGAGAAAGCATGTGGATGCGAGTTTGTACGCTGTAGGTAATGTTTCCACTTTGATACCCAGCGCTGGAATTAGCTGTGCAATGTGATGAGTCATGCTAGCACTGTATTGTGCCAAATTAAAGGTGTGTTATTAAAGTTGTAACATTGTTTTGTTTTGTTTCTTGCGACCAATGGAACAACCTCAAGGGCCATGGAGGGTCCCCACAGTTGCACAGTATGGACGGCGTACATTTTTCTTTCGAAGCTGAGACGCATGTAACCACCCCCCGCCCACCACCCACCCTTTCCCCACCCAACCGAACGTAAAGCTCCCCTCTGGAGAGAGAGCGGATAGCTCCTTCTGCTCCATTAATCTAATGACAATGCCCCGTGACTAAGACCAGCTTAGCAGGCATTGCTCATCCCCACTGGCTGCTCTTTCACTTAGCATGCCGCTTATGCATGGATGCAATGGAGGGGCAACGAGAGGAGAGAGAAAAGCAGAAAGTAAAATAAGACAGAGAGGAAGTAGCCGGAAACAATAAACAGATTACGTTCCCTGGTGTCCATGGTGACTAAAGGATGTCATGTGCTGGCACTGATAAAGGGTTACCCTGCTGCAGTTTTATAGATTTGGCCAAATTCTTAACTGGGATTGCGTTGTGTACCGTGATGAATAATTATGCTAACCTAGCATAATGCTATGGTGTGCTAAGTGTGTGAATATGTGAGAGAAAGAGAAAAAAACTTTTATCTATGTCAGGTTTAAGCAACAATCAAACTGCGGTGGAAGCAGGAGTTTTGGTTATAAAAAGCTCCTGCAAGTGAGTCTCAGGAGAGTAGCGAACAGTCTTAGTCAATGGCTATGAGCCGTTTGGGTTCCACCCTGTGGAATAGGCAGCTTTCACCCGACTCCTCTGGGAATGTAGCTAGAATATCGTGTGTGTGTGCATTGCTCTCTGGTGTATGCAGTGGCACAGTCCTTCCTGCATGTTAACCCAGCGACAGGTCAAGGGTTTCAAAATATATTCAGGATATTCCTCCTTGAATCTGGGCCGAAGCGCTTAAACACAGCTGAACATCCCCATGCAGCTTATTCCTGTCTTGTTTTGGGTCAGTCACTTACACACTCTACTGTCTATGCCATATTTGTTTCCATGTTGACAAGCGTTGGCAGTATAGTATTGTCCAACCATATGATTCACTTGTTACTACTGTATGATAACATAATTTCCTATGTGGCTAGACTAGTCACTTTATTTTTGAAGCACAGTAAATCATTAAAAAAATCTAACACAAAAATACATGTTATTTTGTAAGTGTTTAAAGACTGACAAACTAATCTTATAATTTAAGACTTAAGACTTAATTAGTTCATCATTCTATGCACACACATTCATAGTGCCAGGGAACCTGATCAGAAATACCGACCAGTTTCCTCGTAGGTTTGAGAGAGCACTCTCGTCTGCAACATCAGATTCATCAGCTTCCAGATCAACAGATTCTGATTTTACCTTCTATTCTGGTCGCAGGTAATTGCACAGAATGCAGGTGGCTTTGCTTTCCAATATTGGATGTGTCCAATAACTCCACTCTCTCTTCATTTAATTTTATAAAAGTGAGACAGTTACAAACTCATCTTCACTGGAACTGCAGTCGCAATTTAGCATTTTGGGCAAGATTCCCAGGAACAGAGCACTCAAAATCTTATGAGACAAACGGACAAAAACCTTCTACACTACACGCATTCCACACTTCCAAAACAAAACTGTAAACCAAAAAATTGCCTATTCGCAACACAACACACAACAAAATGTTGCCTTTTCAGCTAGCCGGTTACCTGGAAGGATTGACAACTTCAAAAGGAATTGCAAGTACAGCTACTGTGTATATATACAAACATGGCTGCATGTGATTCTTGCTTTCCTGCTCACATTCAAGCGTTTTCAGTACATCCAACCCAGTGGCACACATGGGTCAAGTGAACACGGATTTTAAAATTTGGCATTTTTCCAGTGTTCATTCACATTTCTTACAACAAAAACAACAACACACAACAAAATGTTGCCTTTTCAGCTAGCCGGTTACCTGGAAGGATTGACAACTTCAAAAGGAATTGCAAG
>JAODLI010028437.1:0-42902 GCA_027575585.1 Percopsis omiscomaycus | reverse complement strand
GCCCTGAACGTGGTCGACCGCGAGCAGGAGAGTGCTCAGATGAAGCTCAATGGCCTCTTGAAGAAGTTTACGATGAACGTGGAGAAGATGAGCGATACCAAAACCTCTATCAGCAACCTGCTGGGGCAGTCTCAGACTGTAGCCTTCCTGCAGGTCAGAGGTCTTTTTTTAAACTAGAATAGAGTGATGCTAAATGTAATAATTAGACTACACTAAAAATAAAAAAAGTCTTCCCAGGCATGAAACGGACAGTTCTCAAAGATTTGACCCCTTTATTGAAAAGTTACAGTATGTTTGACTTGAATAATACAAATTATTTCCCAATTTCTTTCTTGAAGGCCTCAGTTGACCTGCCCTCTGTTGTAACCATTGACCCCTATGTCCCTCGACTCACCATGGACTCCAAGCCAGTGTTAGCCACACATGCCTTCACTTCTGTCCTGAAGGAGTATCTGGTGAACCTCTTCAAGCAACCTGTTGAGGCCAGACTGGCAATACTTAGGCCAGGTGAGTGTAGGGGAGTCTTTCTGCAGTGGGAGAATTTCCATGTTTGTTTTAATTTTAAGGCACTGTTAAGCTAGTAATGTTGAGTTTTATTACAGAACTTAATGCAGGCCTGTATGCAAGCAGTGGTAAGTTAAATAATGGCATCAGGAAAGTAGTTAAATCAGCCGTCTTTTGTGTGATCTTTCATCCTATTGTATTGTATTTCTATCTGAATTTTTCTTTTGAATGAGAAGAACAATGCATTAACGGGAGATTAGTTTAGGTCAGCCCAAAGGTTTTTAACATAATTATTATTATATATATTATTATTAAGGGCCTCGCACACAAAGTGCGAAGCCCTTATTGTTATCATCGGTTTTCATATTATTATTATCCTGCAATGAAAGTCAATTGCAACCCCTAGAACCGTGCAGTCAAAAGTTGTCAAATTTGCCACCTTTATAGAGGTCCCTTTCAAATGTTCAGTGGAGGCTTTCGTGCCCCAGTGGCCTTTTAATTGTGCAAGGCCTGTCCATTTCTGCTCGCAGCTATATTTATTATTGTTGTTAATTATTTAATTAATTATACATATGCAAATCAACCCCTTTTTTTTTTTTACAGTAAATTCCGGAAATTGGTGGTTGTTTTCGTGGTGGTGGTTCAAAATATCTAAAGAAAATTGAAAAAATATTCAAAGTTATTGTAATGAAAAGTATTACCCTCTTACCAGGTGAAAAAAATGTTCCTCTGACTGGCTTGAGTGTCTATTCACCTGAAAGAACAGAGCAACCAGGATTAGGTATGTTCATGTCTGTATCAGGGACTTCCGTGAGACAAATTAGTGTGACGTAATAAATGAGTGCTTACACAATCATTGTATTTGCCAATATCTTAAGAGTTAAAGAGTAACTAACTAATAGCTAATATTCCATTTAGGAATAATAGGAATGGCGCCTCTGCTGCCAGGCTTTCCAAAACATGTCAGGTCCCCGAGTCCAGGAGCTCCGCTCAGGGCAGGCCAGAGTAAGAAACCTCAGAGTAAGAAAATGTCTACATACTTATTACATAATACATACTCAATTATTCTTCTCATTGTCACATTCAATGTAAAGTTACTCATTGAACATCCTCACTTTCCTTGCTTCTGTGAGATCAGATATCTATGGACAGTCAACCTAGATAAGCTAAGTCATATAAGTCATATGAGTGTCATATGAATTTTGTCCCAGATAATAAGGAAGATTTTGTTTGTTCACATCCTCTTTCACCTTTAGTGCTTTTGAAACATAAGTGCTACGCAAAATAAGTGCCAGAATTTAGAAAAAATGCTTGTTTTATTACTTCTTTTTATACCATTCACAATAGATGTACATAATATGTAAAGCTTTATACTCTATAATCCAGTAAACATTTTGTCATGTTTAGAACATTCAAAAAAACCTCCACAAGAGAATACAGAAAAAATGAGTGCTGCCCGTTCTATGGAGAATCTCATGAATTTAAATAGAAAAGACCAGTCCAAGTCCAGAGGCCGACCTCCTGCAGAGAAAGAAAATCCAGGTAATCACAGTCCATGTTTAAGTAATAATCATCTACATTCTCAATCACTATAAAGTTTTTTTTCTCTGTTCTGCACTGTAACAATGTAATTATTAACAAAACTGTCCCAAGTGTCTAAAAAGAGCGTGAACCTGTCAAAACAAATGTTTTGACTTTCTTTTTTAAAAATAAATATTGCAATAATATTGCTGTATGCTTTGGTATCTTATTTTTATGCTCATGGACGTGTTCTCAACTGGACTGTTCTTTCAGATACCGCTAGTGTCCCACTGAATATAACCTCTGCTGAGAAAAGACACGAACTGCTCAAATGTAAGTTTTTGTGTATATTCAAGCATCTGCTTCTCATGCAGCACTACAAGTAGAAGTACTCAGTTGTATGAGCTTGGTGTTTATGGGTTTTTCCTAAATAGACGGAGCTACTCTCACGCTGGACCCAAAGACAGCCCACAAGCGTGTCAGGTTGAGCGAGAATTTCACCACGGCCTCTGTGTCAGACGAACCTGCAGACTATCCCGATTGCCCCGCCCGCTTCTCCGTGTGCTCCCAGGTGCTGACCTCCAGAGGTTTCTCTAGTGGGCGCCACTACTGGGAAGTCAAAATGAGCAGCAACAACTTTATTGGCATAGGGTTAGCTTACAACAGCATTGATCGCAAAGGCCCCACCAGTCGACTGGGTCGCAACGCCCAGTCCTGGTGTATTGAGTGGTTCAATGTCAAGTTGTCTGCCTGGCATGCCAGCAGTGAGACAGTCCTGACCAATCCAAATCCCAAGCGCGTAGGCGTGCTGTTGGACTGCGAGGGGGGATCCGCTACATTCTATAACGTGGCAGATAGGGCGTATCCCTTCCACACGTTTGTGTTTCCTTTTTCTGAAGCTGTGTATCCGGCCTTCTGGATCTTTTCCAGCGGCTCAAACATTAACCTGTGCAAGCTGCAGTAGTCTGAAGTACCCCTCAACGCCAGCATGATCCCACATTTATGACAATATGACATTGAACTGGGTGGTTCTAATACTATAACACTGGATGTTATGAGATTAGAGGATTATTAGAATAGAACTCTCAGCTAAATGATAGTGTTGTACTGCATGCTGGTAGGCTACCTGCTTAAACAACAAGCCTGGCAGGGCTGCTAGGGAACTTGCTCATGTAAATACAGTATATCTTAATAGGTTCTATGCTTGTGTTCGCTACATAAGGAAAGACTTTGCCCACATCGGGATGTTTATTAAATTGCGTAATACTAGGTTTAAAATAAATGATTTATAGTGTATGATTAAAATGAAACATTTTGATAAGATTAAACTAAAATAATACCAAAAATAGAATAAAAAAACACATCTTGCAACACCCCCAAAAGAATTGATCCCCACTGCATACTAGAGCTTACTACTGACCTATCTTACACACTTATGACCACATATGAAATAACTTTTTGGGCATTTGAAAGAAACAAATTTCTTCCTACTGTATTGGAAGTTTAATTATTTTGTTTACAATCTCTCAGCTGCAGTCAGAACTAGCTAGCTAGCTGGTGGCAGTCTGCATCTTCAGAAGCTAATAACTAGCATATAAGATATTGCTACCTTTTACAGTGTCATCTGTTCAGTCAGAGCTGATGCTGGTGGTTTGTGTCTTAACCTTATAGTTCATACAGTACATACACAGTAAAGTGATAAAGCCCTATATTTCTGACATACTTAATTGAGTGTTTAGTCAGTAAGTTGAATGGTTTCAGAATACTGGATATGTACTTTCTATATAGGGAGGTGGATCTAAAGCTTCACGATTTAGCGTCAGAAATTCTTTAGGTGTTAGTCAATTTTATTGAGGCCTTATTCAACCTCAATAAATGGGCTATGAAACATCAAGTTTCACAATCAATGCTGTGTGCGGCATTGATACTGAAAAGTTCGACAACCACAAATGATGCCAGCAGGGGCAGGGCCTTTAACCCTGACTGTACTGTGGCGACTTTTCACTGCAACAATAGCGGAAGGGGAGGGGTTACTTTCTCTCTTTCCATTTCCTGTACAGGATATAGGCTCTGTTGTGTCCAGAAGCGCGACACGCACACCCTTTACCGCGAGAGCTTCAGGGTTTTTCAGGGTTACACCCAGTGTTGTCAAGGAGTAATAAGGCATGCTCATTACTCGTGTCTAAGAGATGGACATGAGGACAAATGTTTGGGTGTAGCTACAATTGAAAGTACAACAGTAGTTTATTCCTGTTGCTTCTTCAAAAAACGTAAAATTGTGATGTAAATGAGAACTAAGGTCACAACATGTGAGGTTTTAAGTTGACATTGTTATTGTTGACATTGTTGTCTACAATATAATGCCTCATTACCTCTTACTGCATCTAGTGACCATTGTGGCATGATAGAATATGACATTGTGCTTAAGGGTGGGGTTTGCTATTGGGTAATTCTGCCAAATCAATATTAATAGAGAATTGAAACTAGTTTAAAACTCATTCTTTGGTACTTTGCTACAGGTACAGAAGGGGTTGAACAAGTGTGTTGGAAACCAATTAGGTTTTCAATGGCAACTTTATATCTAATTGCAGTTGAGTGAGTGGTCAGTCAACTAAACCAGGCTATAATTCCACTTAGAATATTCTGTTCAGTTTAGCAGGATTTTAGAAGATTTGAAATCCTATCCTATCCTGAGTGTTCTACAATCATGGTTCAATCTTCACAGCCTACCTTACTGGCCTACCTTACCTACAGGTAGGCTGTAGGCTGGACATTGTACTTGTAATTGCACTCACTGTCACCTTGGATAAAAGCTAAATGACCTAATTGTAAACCGTGTGATTGTTTTGCTCTACAATCAGCATTTAATGAAAATGTTGAATTTATTATTGGGCTGGGTATTGGCCAGAATCATTTAATCCAATATGATTCAAAGGGTCATGATTCAATCCAATATTGTTAAGGTTGCTCACAGTACAATTCTATATTGATGCATGTATCTACACCACAGGCTCAGCGGAAGTCAAAAATGTAAATTGGTCACATTTAAAATTGGTTGCAAGTATTAATGTTAGGATTCACCAGATTTATTTAGAATCTAGCTAAATAAAATGGATTTATATCCATGATGGATATTTTTAACCCAGCCCAAATGTGTTATCTGTACTGTTTTGGTTATTGAGTTTTGACATTATACAATATAAAAGTCTGAATCCTTCAAGTTTTAAACCTTGCAGGGCTGCTTTGGAGTATATTGTATTTTGTATAGGTGTGGGGCTTTGTGTTGTTATTGGACTTCTTGGGTCATTCTCTTGCCGATTACCTACTTCCTGTTCTTTTCAGTGTGTACCATAATACAAAAGAGGACACATGGCATGCATATACTGTATATGAAAATATTTGTCTCAATATTCAAGATCATAACCTTATTACATTCAGTTCCGTATCTGTGTTTAACATCTGGAATTGTTCTTAAGTGTTCTGAGTGATCATTTCTAATAAAAGCTTCTTTTTTTTCATTAATTAATTTTTCAGTTTCTGACCCATTCTTGCCAGCTCCTTAGTGATTTTCATAAGTACATTTTTTAACAACAATGGTCTGACAACAAAAGTTGATACACAATGCAATTAAACGGGGCATCAACTGACTAAATGATCTCATAGTTATTATAAGAAATAGGTCATGACACTTTTTTTTTTTTAATGAGTAGATGTGTACAGAAAGACTTCTGAATCGATTTTGACAACAGCCCTGAATTGACACAATTAACTATCTTTTAAATGTTGGGTTTTTGAAACAATTCAAAATTACAGACATGAAAATATCTGCCAGTCAACTCAATTTTAGTTAATTTAGCACATCAAAATACATACAGCTCTGTATCTGGCACTTTTGTAAACATGACGGATAAGGTCAAATACTAAACAAATACAACCACCAAACACAGATAAGTAAAATAAAACCACAAGTTTTACTTACCTGCATATGGCTAATAACTGGGGCTTATAAAGAGTATAGCCCTCCCATTCTCTAACACTTGCTACTCGTAAATATCTAATATGGCTGTTGGCAACAGGTCATCATTTTGGCATTAAAACACACACCTCCACCTGCAGCTGCAGCTTATTTTAAAAATGCAATATTGACATTGTCAACGGATACATGTAACAAATCAAAAAGCATATTAAAATTAAAAAAATATGGTTGCAGAGTACAGAAAATAAATGCAACCAATAGACTTCAGTGTTCCTACTAAACATTATGACCTAATATATTATATTTATATGCAAAGCAAGTATATTTCTGTAAATAACAGTACTATACCTTTTGTATGAAAATATGGGAACAAGACTCAAGCCTTGACAATATACGGTCTCTAGGACAACACCCTGTGGTCAATATTGCAAGTGCAAGACAAGTGACAAGGTTGATTTTATAAACACTAGAATCACTCAGTCAGCAGTTTACAGTAAACATGAGAAGTAAACTTATCTCACGTATTTTATCCTAATAATTCAGAATATTTATCATCATATTTCTTTTTCTTAAGTGGTGTAAAGTATTCAACAGTGTAAACACATTAAGTGCCAAAACAGTGCAACACAAAATATGAAAACAGGGAAACCTACAGGAGAAGAAAGATAATCATTTTGATAAAACAACAAATACAACAAGTAAATTAAGGAGTGCCAGCAAACTAAACTGCTTAGTAGGTTGTGACAGAGCATCTGGAAAGCAAATTACTGTTGGTGATTACACAACAGTTTTCGAAGGCAGACATTAATTGCTATAGCGGAAGCAACACAATCTCCAGTGACCTTTTGACCTGTGTATAGGCTAGCACAGAACTAAAGGGGAGGATACATTATTTGGATGCTTTCTCTGTGCAAGAGTGTGAAGCTGACGGTTTCACTTCTCCATGTTGTCTGTATGTCAATATGCACATTTTGTTCAAGACAAAACTTGTTCATGCTGGAAGTTGGCACGATGTGTGACAGCATTCTCCTAATTCTGACTGTAGGGTCAAAATATGTGATCTGTGGAACACAGTCCGCTTATTAATGAGTGACAGATCATAGAGCATTTGGCATCTGTAAATATAATATCTTCGCCTGTGGCCTGAAGCATATGTTACTATGACATAATTGGTCAGTGCAAATAGAGAATAAATAGTCTTAATCCATAACATTCAGTAGATTCTGACTGAACCCATTAAAACGGGATTTGCCTGAGCTCTGGGTTACAATACAGTGAGTGTAAAGGCATTACACCAAAGTTGAGCTTAATTCGGCCCCACTACAAACCAAGCCCAACCATCAAATATAGGTAATGTAATTGTACTCTCGTTAGCAGGTCTATGGATACTACTGCAGACTGTAGGGGTATGTATCTGTTCCTCAAAGATGACACAAAGCACATCTAGATACACTACAAAAAACATAAACAAAACGATGACATGATGGAACTCTCTTCGACAACAGGACGATAGGACATGACAAAATGACGATTCAATTCCACACAGCTGAAATTAAAAGTTTGCTGACGGTGGGTCGGAGGGCTCTCTCACTACACGCACGCAGCCTAAAGTCACGTAAATCTACTATATAGCCATTACATTACTTTAAAAAAATAATAATAAAAAATAGAATTGAAATGAAATGGCCAGGTAAAGTCAACGCAACTTCATACAAAGCTGCCCTATCCGTTTTCCAGTGCAAATCAGATCATCTTTACATTCCTAACAGACTGAAACAATTGGGTTGTTTCAAAGTCTCACACACACACACACACACACACACACACGAGAGGGGCATTGGTGAGATCTGGGTTAAAGAAGGAAGAGGAGATATACTGCAAGACAACGCTGAGCTTGAGGACACTGGATGGCTCATGCACAGGCTGAGGCGGGCCCTAGGGACCCCGGGGGCCTCGGCGAGTCATGGGGGGGTCGGGCCCTCGGCCTCAGACGCGCTGGATTCATCGTCGGTCTGCTCAGAGCTGTGGCACAGCATGAGGACTTGGGTCTTGTGCGTGATGGTGATGGTGCAGGGGCCTTGGGCCCAGGGCTCTCCATCCACCTGCATGGGCATCCTGGAGCTCTTCAGAATCAGCTAGGAGAGACCCAAGCCAAAGAGAGGACGGAAGCACACATTTGCCTTTACGATTTCGTTTATGTAATGTGGTTGGTCTCAAAATATTCTCCAACAAAGAAGTAAGAAGTTCCTCATAACCCCCCCCCCCCCACCCCCCCACCCCAAACGTAAATACTGGCCAAAATTATAATATAATGAATATTAAATACATAAACATCTACCCACTAAGTCATTAAAACCTCATTACTTTGTGTGTAACATGTATATTATCTGTAAAACCCCATAGCGTGTCTTCTTACTAATGTTGGCAAATATAAATGGTAGAACGACGAATGAAGTACATTGTCATTGTAGAGAAAAGAGTGACACTGTTTTGCATGAGAAGATGATATTTTCAAAGCCAGTACTGGAGATAGGAGAGGTGGCGGGTGTTGTGCAGTGGGAGCCCTCACCCTCACAGTGTGGGCCTGGCCCAGTCGCACAGGATTGGCCATCTTGACCTGGATCTGAGCACAATGGAAAGAGCCAAACACTCCCACCACCTCCAGCAGGCCATCATCCAGCCTGCGGAGGAGCAACGTTACAGGAGGACAATGCGGTTACCATGGCGACCGCAAGTACATAGAATAAACGGCAATAAAATTACGAAAATGTATACCAACAAGGTCTGCTGGAAAAAAATAAAAATAAAAAGGACTTTTAGCTAGACAAAATGTCAAGTTATTCTAACAGCTCATTAACATACAGTATTAATACATCAATAGACGACATGAATACTGGCACAACCTCTGCTGTCAAGGGCTGTATGAAAGTGTTGGTGTTACCGTGTAGGGGGGTAGGGCTCATCACCCATGCCCTCCCACAGCCTGCAGCCTCCGCCCCAGTAACCAATGTTACAGACAATGATGCCCTCCAGGCTTGGCAGTGCCACTCTCTCCCCATCAAGCTCCAGCTGTGGGTGTACACAGTAAACACATATTGTCTGACTACCTTTAGCCATATCATCGGAGATTTAAAGGGGACATTTGCATTGGAGATATAACTATTACCAATATGGAAATTAGATTATGAACTAAACTTTCAATATTTTCAAATTTGTGTGATTATCGAAAATAATGAATTTGGAGATAGGTAGTCTTGCAGGGCCAGATGTAACTATGGCACAACATGACAAGAGTTTTATATGATAGTATAAGTCTGGCCCGGCGAGACTAGAAGGTAGGAGACTGAGCCACAATCATAGACATACCATACATAATCATTTCTGCAGATTGCAGCAAAAGAACTATAGATCCCAATAAAACAGATGGGTTTCACAACATTAACATAGAATAGAGTACCTCAATCCTCTTATCCAAATCCTTGCATTCCTGTACTAAACAATCTTTGGTGCCATAGAGGAAATAAACAACCTGGAGAAAAAAATATTTGTAGTTTAGACAAAATACATAAAACGTGAATATTAGAACACATAAAAACCACAACAACAACACTTAACTTTTATCATCCTTCATTTTACCAGAGTGCATTCTTTGTTTCAATAACAGCTTGGCGTGCAAGGGAAACTTCCTGTACTGGGTGCTGTCCAACACAGGATGGACTTACGCGGTCAATTTTGCATCTTCAATTTACCTAACTTGTGCATGTCTTTGGACATGCATGATACAGAGTAAACAATATAGAATTACATGCACTATAGACACATACCGGGTGAATACCTTAGTTACATTTTAATTTAATAAACTGCAATAAACATTTCCATACTGAAACGCACAGGTGTCTTGCGACTCTGACCTTGTTGACGATGCGGCTGGAGAAGAACGAAGGCGTTTTCTCACGGTGCGTGTGAAAATTAAGGGCCATTAGAGCATCGGGCCCCACAGAGAAGTAGTTATTCATTGACAGAACCTGACAAAGGACAAACACTGCAACTTACTAAAGTAAAGACTATGTAGTGGTCTGAATAGTCGACACAAAGCTGCACCTCACCTTTGGTTTACGGAAGTAGAGGCCTTTTGAAGCCACCTGCACTTTCCACCTGAAAGAGATTATTATGTGGTTAGCTAACAGCTATACTACAGTACAATGACAACCCAAATTAGCTGACTGACAAACACAAAATAATCCACCCCCACCTGTCCATTTTGACCACCTCGGCATCCAGGATATTGCGGAGCAGCTGTTCCACAGAGATCTCTCCAGCATATCCTGCCCCCCAGCCTAGAGTGTTGGACAGGTCATTCCCAGTCCCCAGGGGCAGGATGGTCACCCTTGGGATAAACGGGTCCTGGCCCTGAGACATCAACAAATCCCCCACAGTACAAGAGATGGTGGACATCATTCATATAAATGACAGCAACGATCAATGAGGAACACATTTATAACCAACACATTAGCACGACGAGGTTGCTCTATTGTGTAAATGTATCTCCAATTGAGGCGAAACCAGTCCTCTTCGACAGACACCATCTCACCTTGAGTTTCATGGTGTCGATGGCATCCAGCACCCAGCCCACCGTGCCATCTCCCCCACACACCAGCACTCGGACACTGCCAGGGGGTAGCAGGGTGCACAGCTGTAGTGCCTTGGAGGGAGGGAACTCGGACAGGTCAAACACCTAGAGGGAATCGAAAGAAAAGTTGAGCAACCCTCTTTTCATCTTTCTTTTTTTTTTATCACCTATGTATTTAAAGTTACGTTTACCCGGCCACAGGCTCAGTCCCAGCTGCCTTTAAAACAGCTGGAGCATCCGCAGTCCAGAACCACAGACCGGTATCTCTCCTTTCTTTCCCATCTAAAACCCTCAAACCATCTGTTCTCCTACCTCTCACAACACAACCTCCTGGACCCCATCGGTCTGGTTTCAAGGATGCTCACTGCACTGAAACTGCTCTTCTCATGGTGACAGAAGCCCTGCACATTGCTAAAGCCACCTCCCTCTCCTCAGTCCTCATCCTCTTGGACTTGTCTGCAGCATTCGACACGATAAACCACCAGGTCCTTCTATCGACCCTTGCTGAGCTGGGCATTGCCCAGGGGCAGGATAGTCTAGTGGTCGAGGTGTTGGACTCCCAGACGGAAGGTCGTGGGTTCGAGCCCCAGAGTTGGCCTACCTGTAAGCATCCTTGAGCCTTGAGCCTGGAGCAAGATGCCTAACCCCCAAACCCTGCCCACTCAACACAGGGGTTCCACAAAGATCTGTGCTGGGACCCTTACTCTTCTCACTGTACACTAGATCTCTTAGCTCTGTAATCTCTTCACATGAATTCTCCTACCACTGCTATGCTGTCGACACCCAACTCTACTATCTTGTCTATCCTCCTTTCCTTTAAAAAAAAATAAAAAACTCCTTCTCTTCTCCTTTCTGCTCTGTTAGATCAGCTATATTAAGCACTTTGCTAGTATTTAGGCTGCTAGCAATGAATTAATTGAAAAATGCATAAGCCAAGTAACCATGATGACATAATGCTGTCATTATTCTAAGAGAATGTTGTTTGCTTGCAATAACTGGTGTCTAACCGGTTCAACTGTTGACAAATGTACTGAATGTAAGTCGCTTTGGATAAAAGCTTCTGCTAAATGCTGTAAATGTACTTATATAGCCATTAATCAATGCCTTAATCAATGCAATCTCAAATGGCTTCACAAGAACAGTGATATCCGTAGGGAAATAGGAAAAAACTCAACAAAAAAATGTGGAATCATCACTGACATGACATGACATGACATGACAGGCACTAGAGATCATTATAAATTAACTAGTAGTGCTAAAGGTCAGTATAAATTAACTAGTAGTGCTGTTCATAGAAGCTACTGACCTGGACAGGGTTGAAAAGGGTACGAAACTCTCCTAGCAGAGCCTCCCCCATGTTGTTGCCGCTGCGTGTATTAGCTAGCACCAGCACTGGAGTCCAGCCTCTACCACAGCAGGCAGCCAGCTGCAACACACACACGCAGAAATTGAGTGGGGAATCACAAAAGCACAAAATATCAATGAAACACACACTATATATGGCCACTATATTAAGCTCCCCGGCACGTTTATTAAAATAACAAATTTTCTATCATCGGTTTAAATGTAAACGCCTTGATTTGTTCCTAGAATCGCCTTTGCGGTTGAAACCAGCAAAACCAAAAGCATCAAATATGTATACGGGTGTGTGCACACACACACGGTCACTAAAAACATCCTCACAGCTCTTAACAATGCTATAACATCCCATAAAACCCCTGTGTAACCAAAGAATGCAAGCGCATCTTCAAGCAATCTTTAAAGTTCCGCAGTAACAGAGAACCTTGCTGTACTCATCGGGATGTCTGCGGCGGAGCTTGTTAACATGGTAGAGGTAGTGAGGCGGGACGATGAGGCTTCTGAACTCGCCCAGGTCACAGCAGTCCGTCATGTTGGTGAAGCAGTCATCGTGCACTGTGGTCTGACACCACACGCACCTGTTACAGGAGACAAAGAAAGCACATAAAACCAGACATCTAGTAACATGAAAAGCAACTTTGACACATATCAAGGTGAATAATTGTTATTGTGGTATTCTGGCTGATAAATAATTGTAAACAGCTACATGTAGCCTTCATGAATAGTATTAGTATTTACAACCTGCATGGTCTGAGCAAAGAGGCTTTAGTTAACTTCCAACCCCCTTGGTTTGAGAGAGGACCTACAGAGGTTCTGGAACATTACCTTAAGTCACACAGCTTCGGCTGAGTGCCGCACTGCTGTTTGCATACCACACAATAACTGGCGAGAGGAACATTTCCCCGAACCCAGCGGTGCTCCAATTTTCCGTCAGGCCGAGGAGGCGTCATTATCTCCTTGCAAAGTAGACTCCGATCGGCCCGACGCAAGCAAGGCTCGTCGGCGCACAGCCCGCAGCAGTCACAGAAGGCCCCATGCAGAATGTGTTGGGAACAAACGCAACAGTATGTTGGTTTATTAAAAAGGTCCGTGTAGTGCCAGCCGTGTTTGCTCTTGCGAAATATGTCTTTCATGTGTATTTTCCGTTTGGACCGCTGGGCATTGCACCATAACGTGATAATGACTGGTACTATCACTGCAAGGGAGGTCCAAAACAGTAGTGTCCATTCCTCCCGCGACCCGCGGTACTCGTTAACCTGATCCCCCTCCATGTAACGTTACATGACGTTCGCCCGAACAGACGAAATGGACGGGAACTCAGTTGTCCAGCGAATTATGTAAACACAACATCCGACTGTGCGATGAACGCACGCATGATTTAACTGCACAACACATAATGAAAGTAACGACTTTTAGTCTTATGCAATTACTTAATAAAAAAAGATACTACCGTCTTTAGACAGCTAGCTCGCTAACCAGTCTTCAAATCCTGATGTGGATGTAGACTGCTGTTGACTTGGTTGCTAATTTTTAGATAATCCCTCTCCTTCCAGCCCCGCAGCACGCATGCGCCGATTTATTTTAGATGCGCTCATTCTCTAGAATATGGTATATCTAGAAGAAATATACCAATAGATGTGGAATTGATCAAAGCACTTAAAGTAGAACCCTACATACTCTTGCCTTCTTGTGAGGTGCACAGACTGCATTGAATAATTTGCGGAAACGGAAACAATGACACACTTTGACGTCTAGCCCTGACGTTATTGGCATGTAGACTACAGATTAATCCTTATATCCACACATAGATATAATAGATACATACATACGTATATACATAAAAGGGTGGGAAATATCATATAAATTAATTAATAAGTGATTCATCCAATAATAAACAGCGTGCCAAAGAAAGATGAATAATGGGATAATACTGACAACTTCTTTAGAAGACATTAAACTCATATGTGGCCTAGATAAAGTTAATCCAAATTCTTGCCGTAATTAGAGCTGTACACGTTCCAGCCACACACAGGAATGTGTTTGAGGAGGCCCAGGTCTCAGAAGTAACAGTCTTTACAATTAGGCCAAATCGGTTGCATATGTAGCCTATTTATATATATTAAATACTAATTTTGTTTAACCCAAATATATATTTATATATTGTAAATCTATATTACTTGTAGACAGGGCTTATCGGCTACACAAACATAATCTAGGCCTTCGAGTGTTTGTATCACCATCTAGTGGACATTTGTGCCGTTGCAATAATGTCTAATAATGTAGCCTACTGTAACTCAAATATTAGGCAGTGGCATACGGGTGCAGGAATTTCAGTAATTTCTCAAACCCTAATGGGTGACATTTGTTTTTTATGATCCTACAAAATATATGACTTAATACTAACTTATGTGATAAAGTGATAAAATATTTGCCTAACGATTGGTATGCAAAAGGACCTCTATGTCCTTTGTGCATGCCTGTTTCTGTGTGACGTAGGAAGAGACCTTACACCATCCCCCCAGCAGGACGAGCTCCCAGTGCAGAAGAAGGGAAAGCAGGAAAGGTGAACAAGATGAATTTTGCGTTGTTTTTCATCTGTTTGTTCTTGTTGACCATCCACACAGGTAAAATACTACAACTAATTGCCTGATGCTTTGATTCAGAATTCACAGCTAACAACCATAAATAGATATGACTATTTCCATTATGAAACTAAACTATATTGTGATTAGGGAATTAAAAAATAAAAACAAGCAAGCATAACAATTTGGACTAACATAAGGTGATGGTAAATTTTTGTTGGTTGGTTTTTGGTTTGTTGTTGGTTGATTTATCCGTGACCTCATAGCTGAATCACCTAACTCGCCATAATATATTTTCTTTGCTGATAGTAGCATTTTATAGCAATAGGATTAATATGCATGTATTTATTGATGTCATTGCAGACAGTCACATAATGGCATCTGCCTGAAATTCTGCTTAAAATAACAACATTTACCAGGATCTGGGTTGAATAAATATAAGTGTTTTGCCACGTCAGTGTGAGTGAGGGGTACAGCCAGGCTTGTGCCTGTGTTGATAGAGCTAGGTCTATTTTCACACACGCTTGCTCTGGGAGGGAGAGGAGAGGCCCGGGCCGGCCCTTTCTGGGGGTCACGCGCTCTGCGAGGCAGGCTCCCCAGGGAGAGGGGAGGATGAATGGGAACTTTGTAACGGTGCACTGGGTAAGGGCTGAGGAGAGAGAGACATTGACAGAGTCCGTGCTTTGCAATGACCAGTGAGCGTGCGCGTATGCGCGTGTGTGATATGGTAAACAAGTGTGAGTGAAAGGTAAGTGTGTACGTGCGTGTATAAACAGGTTTAAACAAACTCCCCCACCCCCCAACATTCACTGATGATTCTTAAGGCTTAATTTGTAGTTGAAAAAATGTCCTTCTTTCCCTAGATGGCAACCCTATTATTAAGGAGAGCTTGGCTAAGCAACTTCTCCGCAGCAAGAGACAAGACCGTCCAGTGAAGCCTGGCCACCCTGATGAGCCCATGAGAGTAAGGTTCAAAGTGCAAAGAGCAGTTCCAACCACTATTACATGCTCATACGGAATTTAATAGGCCTTTCGGTATAACAATAAAACACGCTCATCTCTCTCTAATAATGGGAAATGCATATGCAAGGTATGTGACGTGTAAAAAATTATTCTTCATTCATTCTTCGTCTGATGGGAATTTTACTGAGAATAATTGGAATTGTTTTATGTTCACAATGAAAACTATTATTTACAGTATAGTGAGTCAATCTGGTCATTCGTGACGTTGTTCTAGCTATATTCTTTGGTCATGCCAAAAGGTCAAATGACCATCTAGTGCTAAATCAAAATGGATTAATAACTATAAAATATACAGTAGCCTACATTGAACTCACAACCATTTGACTGCAGTCGACCAGCCTAACCAGCTAAATATTTTGGGAAAGGCGCAAAGATTGGATTTGAAGTCACTAATAAACAAATACTCTACAATAAAGATGACATTCTTTTCTAAAATGCGGAGAATTAGAAAATTACACTGACATGAATCAAAGGTATATAGGGCCTCTGTGAAAATATAGTGTGATGGTTTGATCAGGCCAGACCAGTGGAGTTTCACTGGGATGGTGATTCCCCTTTATTGATTCATTCTTTTGCAGCAAATTCAACTGTATGCCTCCCTTGTTCTCTACCTCAGTGATCACGATATTAAAATTATTATTATTATTGCTTTTTATAATCTTTAGCAAGGAGTGCACAGAAAGAGAAATGAGTGGCACATTTTTATTTTGGATCAAAAAGTATACTGCTTTAACTCGTTCTCTCTCCCTCTTCCTCTCTATCGCTATCTCTCTCTCCCATTTCCAGGAGCACTTGCTCCACATGCAGGCTCTGGATCTGAGGGCCCAGGAGATCAACATGGAACACTGGCAGAACCCTCACTGTTACCCTCGCTGTGACAGGAACTACGGCTCCCCCGTCTAGTGACCAGAGAGGTCCATACCACCATCCCAAACACACTGCACAGCAGCATTGTGCGATGCATGGGAAATAACTGACAGACAGGAAAGAACAACCCCACATTCCGCTTCACAGGCACACAAATACGGGCACACACATTCTCGTCTCTCTCTTGCACTCATGCACATTTGTTTTATTCTGCCAACCTGTTATGTTTTGAACTTTTCACTAACAAAGTTATATTAATGTAGCCTAATAGGCTACCCAGTTATCTTATTAGACTGAGAGAACAGAACTTGTGGTAGGCTACATAATTTAACCGCCCCTTTTACTTTTTAACAGAGAGAAGATGTTGACTACGACGGTGCCACAAGACTCAATAAGCAATATTGAAAAGGACCCCCCCATAACCACCACGTATAACCTTATAGTTTGCAATCTAAAAGTATGTAGCCTAGATCTGTTGTTTAATTATGTATGGAAGACAATGTCATGTTAATTAGCAAATAAAAAATATTTAAACGCACGACTGCTTGCTCGTCGTTATTTATGTCTCTGAAACGGCGATTAGGCCTACGTGATGATAGAATGAAAGAAATATCAGTTCCCTCTCGGGGATCCAGTTAATAGCCTAACCTGTCTGACCTCAACAGTAGACTACTGCCTGTCCACACTGTGTCACGCTTTATGAGATGTGTACGCAGTCAAACCGTTAGCCTACTTCATGTTCAGCGATCATGCGTAGGCCTTTTGTCGTTCAATTTATCCATGGTGATGAATAGTCTATTTAATTCGTAGATTACATTCAATTTTCGATTCGCCTAATTTGAATCATGGGATGTAGCCTAGTCTATGTGGCTATACTCCAGATTTGAGAATACCAAGGGCATATCTTTAAAGCTGAACGCATGAGGTTGAATGGTTAGTTATAGATGTTATTTGAACGATAGGCCTATCGACTCTATAAATCTGAACGGCCTTGCAGGTCAACAGCACAAAGAGAAAATGCATTGGCCAATGACATCCATAAAGGAAAATAAAGTAGGCCATTGGCCTTCCAGATATAGCTACCAAGACACTGAAATTGTCGAGACAAATGTTTGGCAAATTAGGTCTAAATAGCCATGATTGTGTCCTATTTGGATATATAGGCCTATGCAACCAAAATGTATTTCATGATTGATAGTTTCACTCCAGGTAGGCTGATGAAGTATAAATAGTTGCAATAGTCTATTGCAATTAATCTAGGGTTGCCTACGATACTGAAATGTTAACATGATTTAGAG
The DNA here is from genome assembly GCA_027575585.1 of Percopsis omiscomaycus. NCBI lineage: Eukaryota > Metazoa > Chordata > Actinopteri > Percopsiformes > Percopsidae > Percopsis > Percopsis omiscomaycus. The sequence goes on along the minus strand of JAODLI010028437.1, from coordinate 25,142 downwards.
ATCTATGCTTTCAATAAGAGAAGAGGTAGGCCCAATCATTCAAGCGTATTTTTTCTTGATCTCCCAAATATCGGTTGGGCTATGTAGCTTCCTATAGGCATAAATTACATATGGTGCACATTACACCCTCTATAACATCATTTACAATAGGTTTATGTAAGACTACACAGTGTCAGATTGTCAGATTTAGACCCATGCCTAAACTGTAAAAAAATAAACCCGACTCTTGTTTCTATCTTGTAGGCATAGGCTAGAAGATAGAAAAGAACTACATGGAAATTATAAAATAATTGATATTTATTTAAAAGCGAATAATGGCAAAATAACACACATTCCGTGAATATTCTTACAAAATTTTCTTCATGAACGATGCCTATGAAATGTGAACATACCGTAGCTTTTAACAGAAAAAATGAATAGATGAATAGGCTACCTCGTTTCAAATCCGTTTGCGCGCATCGATTATAAAACGTTAATCCTGACACTAAAAAGGTCAACATTCTGTTATGATAAATAGGCTACTTTATAATAACCATTAGATTTAATTTCTTGGATTAATTTGAGAAAAGGTTTTTATTTAAAATATATAAATCTAGAATTTACAGGCAGAAAGATAATGTTTCAACCCGCATATATTGAATAGGTAGGTTCGTGTAATGGGATTATGTAGCCCAATTTGTTTGTTTATTGGTACATTTTTTATATTTGTTATATCAAATTTAACTGTTGTACTCTCAACAATGGTAAATGATATAATGGTAAGATTTTTTTAAACATATTTTACATTTGAAAAATAGAAAGTAAAATTTACAAGCTCTGTACAGCATGCAACTCTTTTTTACCAAATTTATGAAGAAAAAAAAATTTCATTTAAATACACATCCAACTTTAAAATATACACATATGCACAATCTGTTTTAATTATCGCACAATATCCTATAAACTTCTAAATAATTTGTATGCAAATCTGAGAAAAATGCAGTATAAGTGAACAAAGCCTAAATTAAAGAAATCATCTTTTGTCTTTGAAGAACCCTTGAGAAGTGCTGCTTTCCTTGATGGTGACAGTCAAAAGGTTGGCGGTCACATCTGTGACCAGGACCCTTTCCACATCGCTAAGGGATGGTCGCCACGCCACTACGTCCATGTCACTGGCCAGCCTCGTTGGGGAAGGCCTGTCCAAGAAGGAAGGTTTTTCAGGCAGCTGAGAGGGCTGACCCTGGTTGGATTTAGACTGGTGCTTGAAGTGTGCGGGAGCCAAGTAGCTGGAGCCATCCTTTGTCCTGTGTGTCTCCGAATCTGTTCTGCGAGTGTGCAGGCTGTGGCTGGAGATAGTGCGCATGTGCGTGTGGTGGTGGTGGTGGTGGTGATGGTGGTGGTGGTGCTTGTGTGTGTAACCGTGATTGTCTGGGTATCTGTGAGACAGTTTTAATAGTCTCATCTCTGAACCCCGCTGTTCGCCTGTTTGAAGCTTGGCCAATTTGCTGGGGCTGTAGCTCAAATGCTCCTCGGCTTTTCTTTTGTGGGGCTCAGAGACTGGAGAACTGATGGGGTTGTCTCTGAAGCGAAGTTTGGGCTTTGGACCTCTTTTTTTGGGCATGTGGATGAATCCATCAGGGCCCGTCTGGTGGAGAGCAGGTGGTCGGTGCCCCCGGGGAAGTTCTGGTGGTCGGACTCGTACACTCTCTCCGCGGTTGACAGTGCTAGGTGGAAAGATGGTGGGTACGACAGCTCTCAGACCCTCTCTGGCCCTGGGGGTGACCACTGGCTCTAAAGTTGGGCTGCTGATTCGCATCCCTCGGACTGCCTCACTCCTAAACTCATATGACTTTGCTTTAGCTTTAGCCTGGGCCTATTAGAAGAAAAGTAAATATATGAAAATTAAGAATTATGACAATAAATATTTTAACTTTATAATTTTATTCCTTAGATGTCTTGACACCTGAAAGTCACTAAAAACTGCTAATAATGGTCAAATAAAAAAAGGTGTGTGCCAACAATATTATTAGCCTATGCTACAATTACATCAAAATATATATGGCTATAGGTTTATATTTTTCCAAGGAGATTTTTTTAAATAATTTATATTTCTTTGTAACCCATTAATATTTGTTTGCTGTTGTATAAATCTAGAATGTCTTGTTGGCAGATATTAATCACTTGACACAGTGGTAGCGCAATAAACATCATTGTCTAATAAAACTATCAATAGAGTAAATTCATTGATTTGATTAGAAAATAACAGAACAAATATATCGAAGATTTTATGTTTTTATCTAACACAAACATACAAAAACAGACTAGGCTATTGGTCGGACTCGGCTTAATAACGCACTTTAGAAAAAGAAATAGGTCATAACGAAATAAAAAAATATAGACGCTTAAAGAATTATTTTTCCAAATAAAGCATGTTTAAAAGCTTTCACCATTAACATATTCTCATATGGTGATATAGTTAATACAATAATATACCTTGAGCAAGAATGTCTTCGGTTTTGGTCCTCTCTTTTTGGGTCCATAAAGCTCCCTTTCTCGTTCCCTACAAAAACAGCCGCAGAAACACATTTTGACAGTCAAGGCAATGCGGAGGATATGCCTATATATTCCATGTCAAGGCCAGTCAAAACATCTCACCTCTCTTCGAAAGCCACAAACAGACGAGAGTCCAATATATTCTCTTCTGGTTCCCAAGTGCTGTATCTAAGAAATTAAACATGGATTTATTCGTTCGACAGTACAACGAGAACACCTGCTAAAATATACCCTATCAAATTGTAGTTGACTGTTAGTAACCCCGTTAGTGTGACCTGTTATAACATGAGTTAGTGGGCCTATGTAGGCTAGGCTACTATTTTCTTTTTCTGAACTCAGTCTGTCAGGTCATCGTATTAGTTTTACAGAGACATATCAAATACTACATGTTTTCCTATACGGCTATGCTACAGTTCGTTTTAATTGGCAGTTCTACCAAGAACGTTGAATGGCTCTACAAAATAGTCTACTCTTGTCTTATCGAAAAAGAACCACTGGCTACTGTAGGCAAAATAACTATTTCGGCAGGGAGGGTGAGTGGGGAGGCTATTTTGGCACGACACCTGTCCACAATGTAGCCTACACACTTAGACACTTGGACATTGGCTGTAGATGGCCATAGCGTTAGCTTTTAAGCTAACGTCTTCAGCGTGCTACGATTACTTTGCCATCTAACGAGATGGCTGGCTAGCGAGCTAACGAGAGCGCACGCCAATAAAATCGTCTCGACATCTCAGCCAAGACGTGCAAATGAAAAAGCGTGACTTACTTCGGAGACCAGCCCTTCCATTTCACTAGATACTCCATTCGACCCTGCGTGCCATTAGAAATAGAAAGAGACCACTTGGTTAGCTGGCAAATCAACATTTGTGAGATTATGGTGTATTAAATGCATGTGAGGCAGCAAAGCGGTGTATTGTTTCCCACTTACCCTCCTTATCCGCCGTTTGATTATCGATTCCGCGGCAAACACCCTCTCCCCAACGGCGGACAGCTCCATGTTTACCTCTGTCTACCTACCGTTAGCTTGGTGAACGCTAGCTGGAAAGATATTTTTCTCGAGTCTCTACTCTCGCGGACTGAATTCCCGACAGACCATAATACTCTTGAACAGAAAAGACGTCACCACATTTTTACTGCGTTGCCAAGGAACCGCAGTCGGTGGAACCGTTTACCAAACACCCATTGGTTTAGCCGTTGCTACGTGCTCGGGGTTGCTAAGTGAGGAGGAGGAGCGTTTAGTCTACTTGTGAATTCTTGGGGAAAATGGTGGCTTTGGCGCCGTGGATCAATTTCGCGCAATATTTTGAGATCATCAGGAACTTGTCAAACAAAACAGAGCGATTAGTCATTAGCAATGGAAAGAGCAAAACTAGAACATATAATCAATCTTGATTCAATACAACTAAAAAATCTAAAAAAACATCTAAAAAAATATTAACAGTTTTCAGCACAGTCTATCCAGCCATGTGTTTATCACCATGTAACGTTAGTCTTTTTTATCCGTAGTCAACTGCCTTGCAGAACAGTAGCAGACATCTTCTATAATAAAAAAAAAAAGATGAATTACCTTTATCTAAAATTTAGGTAATTATTCGAGAGGCAAAAGGTCCGAGTAGGCCTAGCCTATAGAAAACAGGTCTTAGCCTAATGAGTAGACCTAAGAAGTGAGAAAACTCTTTTGATAAAGATCTTTAGATAGCTTTAATTGGGCTGCTCTTAACATAGTCGGGTCGAGTCATATCACTGTCTGTTCATCAGTTTCCCAAAATCCCTATAAACGACTTTTTTGTATGTTATGGTGTTAGGCTATAATTAACACACGTCCTTTTAATATCATTCTTAGCGTAGCCTCATCTACTATTAAACAGGCTAATGTTACCTTTAAAATGTGCCTAGCTACGTGACGTTTTCCACGCACCTAATTGACGAATATTTTTTAACGAAAAAATTTACAAATGGGCTATGCATTTGTGTGTTGTTTGTGTTTATTTTTTCCTCAAGTAGAAACCGATTAGACATTTCTCAAAAAATTTAAAGGCACCATGCGTCTATGTCGCATGGAGCCTATGCATGACATTTGTTTAATAATCTTCTATAGGCCTATCTTACAAAATGGAGATATTTCGTGAATATTTATGTTAAACATAGGGAAACATCCCTCACTCTTAAAGCTTTAAACAAATAGGTCTAAGCATTAAGTTGCCCTATTAGCCAGCATATAATTGAAACAGTCCTGTGTTTTTCTTATTTTTCTTTTATATTTGGCCTATCACTATTATTATTATTGTTAATGCCGTTAGTATTCATAATACTTTTTAGATGGGTAATTATTATAGGTCTACTGCTGCGCCTACTACAAGTAGGCTAGTTGGCCTACTATTAGGCTAGTATCCTAGTTTTTATTAATTGTAGTAGACAAATATATTAATTTTAAATATAGCCTACATTGTTATGGAATTCATTTTCTAATTGATCTGACTCATTTTAAATTTGCAGGCTAGGCTACGGTTCATGAAAATCAATTTCATTCATTACAAAAAAAATCGTAGGCTTATAGGTTATTACTAGGCTATAATTTACAACAATATTATCATGGATATAGGCTAGGCCTATTTTTAATAGAAATTTTTTCAGTTGATGCTTCAACTTCAATGACAAAATTACCAATTTTTTGGTGAATGTAATAGGCTAATAGGCTACATAGGCCTAATAGTATAGCATATAGCATAGCTATAGACCATTCTTTCAAAAATATTTGTACAGCATTTATAGGCCTACCCTTTGATTTACAGCCACGTGTGGTGTTCAGTATATGGTCCTGCTACACTTGGTAGCTCAGCTCATTTGTAATGCATCTCTATGGGTAGCCTATGGATTATTATATTTTCACAAAACAGTCAGGGAGGGATGTTCTCCGGTTCAATAAATCGTGAGTGGTAGACCTGCAGACCATATAACGTGTGGTGAATAATGTTGTAGGTAGCCTAATCAGCTTCTGGTCAGAGCTTCTTTTCAAAAAAAATGTACAGTGCCAAATGTAGCCTATCTTGGTTTTCGGAATTATTTTAATGAAATAGGCTAATGGGATAGGCATACGGGTTTAACAATCTTATCATTTATTATTATTTATTTATCTTATTATCTTATCTTATTATTATTTATTTATCTTATTTAAATGTGGTCTTAAGAAAAAGAAATCAATAAAAAAAATAGTGTGAATATAGCGGGGCCGGGGACAGGCTATGGGCTATATAGCCTACCCCCAAAAATAATAGCCCTGATAGGTAGCCTATATGACTAGCAGTGTAACCATGCCGAAACACCTATAGCCTGCAATCATTTTAGTTTGCCTGTTGTTTCTAATTGAGGACATGCATGTTCTTGTGGACAGAATCATTAAAGAGAGCCAGATGTATAAAATACCCTACTTTACAGGGGTTAGGTTAACATAGCCTGTCGCGGATCATTGTGTTTTTTCTGATTTGTTCCGTGCTTAACCTTGAACTTAATGCGTTGATTTTTAGTTTATATCTATAATAGCCTATCGTGCATATTCCTATAACATCGAATGTATTGTAGCCTATCTAATGCATCAATGCGTCGAGGAATGGGCCTGAGTGGCTCTTTGGACTCTGTGGTGTGGCAGGATGCGATTGGTCTCGCCGCAACTGCAGCAGTGTTTTCCGCCGTAGCATATATGGGAGCTTGGAAGACCTACAGGCTATAGCCGATTGGCTAGTCTGTATCTGGGCAACCGCAGTTCCAGGCGCGCACACGGGATACTGGTTATAGGCTACATACATTTTAATAGCATCAGAGAAAGGCGCGTAGCGCACCTATAGGTAGGCCTATATGTCAGCATCCCCTCGCTATTATTATTGGCAACGATGGGATAATTTTTTTTTCGAAAAATGGTGCACTTCCAAATCATGCCCAGTGCGTTGGTCGTTCGATGTCACCTATGGCCATTGATTGATGATTGATTGAATAGCTAATTGCCACTACAAACAAAATAGGCTAATAGTCTACAAATTGCAAAATACCATGGGGTTTGTTTTTATTTTAGACTATAAGCTTAATTTTTGTGTCGAACCCTCACTAGAAAATTTTGAAACACTTGCACATATAGCGTATGGACCGAGCCTTAGGTTATTTGGTTTACATGATCGCCGGTTAATGTAGGCCTACATTAACGATGTCCTGTAGCCGTTATAAACCATTGCCTTATAGGATACGTTGGTAAATTGAAAAACAACTCAATTATTTGCTGATATTATAAATGTAGGCTACCACCTCTATCCATTGGCAGAGTAGACCTATACTAGAGGTCCAGCATTTTACAAATTCAACATATGAAACAAAGAAAAAGGCAGAAGAACAATCCAAATCATGAATAGCTTGAGGGGCGGCCCCATCAATCGACTGGCATTGGCCTTAGTTAGGCATTTTTTTTTATGCGTAACGCATTTAGATGTTAAAATTGCCACATTCAGCACATAAAGAATAGCCTACAAACAAAATAACATTATCTTGAACATAGGCTACAGTCGACTCTATTAGAATAGGTATGGCTAGATGTCTAAGAAGTTTTGCACTGCTGACGTCACTGAATGAGATTGCGAAAGTCAAATTATTTGATCCAGTTAAACGACTGGATCAAAAACTGCCCTGTAGCCTACATTTGAGAATTTGCAATTAGGCTTAGCCTATACTTGTCAACCGCAGTGCCTGCAAGGCGTCAGAGAAACACTCGATAGAAAATAAACTGGATAGACTGGAGGAGGACAGCCATTTTCTCGGTCGTTCTCACATTAAAGCAATTTTAAGTCGCGGGTGTGTGCTATAGCATTGGAAATGACAGAAAATAGCCCAGCAGCGGCGCGACCATTTTAATCTCGAAATTGAAATTGGAAGATGAGTCATTGCTGGGTTACAGTGTCAGCGTTGCTTTCTGTAATTAACCAGATGTGTGTCTGTCACAGTTTAGCCTACAATCCATGCATGTTACATGTAGGCCTACATTGCCATCAAGTTATTTTGTTATTTTTCGATTAGTCATTTAGCCTATGTAGCCTACAATGTAAAAATCATCACCGTCAACGGGGTAGGCTACGTAAAACATAGCCTATCATATAGCCTACATATAAAATAGCAATTTCTTTGGCCAATCCAGAACAATGTAGACCTAGCCTACTCAATTGAAAGCAGATTGAAGGCTCTTTTATATGGTTAAACTGGCCTACATTTAGCAAATCACCCATAGAAGATAAAAAATGATGCACAGGGGAAATATATGTAGCCTAATGTTTGATGATTTAGACTCATACTTCCTCAGCCACAGGTTGTGTGCGCATGTAGCCCGACCAATTGGTTCCTCATTTCGGTGTTGGATGTAACTTTAACGTATATAAAGCGACCTGAGGTTGTCCTATACCGCAAAATCTGAACCCATTCTGCTTTTCGAAACAATCAGTTTCCTGTATTTTTTCTGGTGTCATTTGCCCATTAAGGTAGATAAGTCCCCACATAGGCCTACAGCACAGATTCAATAAAGTGGACAGGTTTGGGCTGTAACCAATGGTAGCCTATGGCGTTTGATTGTCTTACTTTTATAAAGGTAATATTTACACTGAATAATCCTCTACAAAATCTACAAAATAATTTTGACATATAAAGTTGACATAAAATTGACATTTAAAGTTTATGTTGTGGCGCTAAAACACTACACCACAAACTACGGCAGCTGGTTTATGCGATCGTCGGTTCGTGTTTTTATAATCGATAGTGGTCGTATAGGCTCCTCCGTGAGATTACGCCCGTCTGTTCTCAGAAAGTGGTTTTGGTTGGTAACCTATAGGCCTACTTAGATAGCCTATAAAAAAGCGTACAGTGTCAAAAACAACCACCAGTAGGCCTGCATTAGTAGGCCTGCATTTAGTCACCTCGGAGGACACGCTATAGTGTAGTAGCGAAAAATTAAGTGTGAAAGTAGCCTAATGTCAAGTATTTGCTATAGGCATAGGCTATAGGCCTATTCAGCTGCTATGAACAAAAATCTCTAAGGTAATGCAAATACTTTTTGAAAGCAATTTTATTATTGCAAAAACGTATCACTGGAAGCCTTTCAATTTAATCTGCACAGAAACATCAATGTGCCAGATCGTCTAACAGAGCAGTTAAAATACATTTGTGGACAACCAAACCATTAGGCTACTTAGTGCTGAAACCACTTGCTAAACAAACTAGTGAGCGGTAAGAAGCTGCAGGACACAAAGTAACCAAATTGATAATGACAAGAATTTAAATTACAAATGTCTTGACAAATTGCACAAAATAAACATCTTTAAAGTTCCATTCTTATATATTGGCCCATGAAAAACATTTAAACTCATAGACCTACACATACAGTAGCTACACATTTCAACAGGACTTCAATGACAGAGTGAAGGAACAGGATAAGTTCCATCTTGGTGGGACTGAAATAATGTAAGCTAAGAAATTCAGTCATGTACAGAGCAGTGCTGAATGAAATACTTCAAATGAAAGGTTCTCACAATGTGTTTAAGCCTTTACCCAAAAGCTTCACTAAATATAGAGCGCACAGTCAGTGCTGAATTTCTCTCTGTCTTAACAGATGCAACTTGTGCTTATTGTCAGACCTTGGCAAGCCTGACGCATGCTTGGTATAACACAAACCAAATCACAATAAAAGTTGTGAAAAAAGCATATAGACTACCAAACATTTACCAATGACAATCTTTTTTTGAAAGCATCAATTTTTCCAATTTTCTTTATTGTCACATTTATCTTAACTGCTTGTTAAAGGGTATGGTCATTATCCTTTTATATATTTCTTATTGTCAACATTAATATTCATTACAATGAACACAGGCAATGCAGTAGCAGTTACATGACAGCAAAAAAGTATATTGCTCCTGTTTATTGTACTGATGAACTCAGCAACAGTATGGCTCTGACCTGTTTTAGTAGTTTTTTGGACAACAATGGAGTTCTATGACAGCCAAGATATGAGCTATCTGGAATTACTAGGAGAAAAGATGATTTTAGGTGTTGACAATAATACAAATATAAAATTACTCAGGCCTCACCCTTTATGCATACTATGCATGTCAGTTTAAACCTTTCCCTCTGTTCACACACACACACACACACACACACACAATACAAACAGTGTAGTTTACCATGTTTCAATATAATTTTTCTTCCTTACAAAATTCTATACATATTTTCTAACATTTTTAAGTTTATATATCAAAATGTAATTGAATCCATAGAAAAGTTAATATTTACAGGAATAAGTGCTTCATCAATGAGCTCTGACAGTTCTGGTCAAATCAAAATTTCTTCTGAATTCAATTTTGAAAAAAAAGTTACTGCATATGATTTTGATGAGAATAACACCTAGAAGAAATAACAATAATGTATGCCATCAACTGAATAAAGGATCCAAATGTGAGTCTTTCTGACTCATTACAAAATGAAAAATCCCAAGGGTTTGTTTTGTACATTCAAGCATCTGAAAATACAAATATATTCCATATACATTTCTACAAATATGCAGCCGTTTGTATCCACCTTAACTACACAGTCACGTATTCCTTAAACGTGACGGTTAGACAGTTTGTAGTGATGTCGGTGATGACGATATTCCCAAGGAACGGCTTGAAAGAGGAAAATGGATCAACGTTTCTCAGCTCTGTGTTGGAGGATGAACTTTCCTCTCCTTTTTCCTCCTGTGCCACCTTTTGTGTGTCTGCAGTTGCCTGTGTTGGTGTGTGTGTTTCAGACTGTGTGAGTGTTTCAGCCTGGGTCACTATGGCGATAGACTCCTCAGGTCTGGGCTTCACAATTCGTAAGTCTATAGGTTCCTCTTGGTCAGCGTGACCATAGTCCTGGTGCAAAAGCTGACTTGGGTGGCCATTTTGGTCTGCACTAATGATATGAGTTGGTGAAGATACAACGTCCAAAGTGCAGATACTCCCAGAGCTAAGAAACCTTTTACTATCACCGTGATCCTCCTTGTCTGCTTCAGAGAGGTGTCGTTTGAGTCCTACAAATTCACCCTGGCTTTCCCGGTTCTCAGTCGGTGAGGAATCCCCACGTTCCAAAGGCCTGGAGACTAGATTAGGTTTGGTTGTCAGTTGTAAAGGTTGATCTGTTGGAAGCGGCTTTTGACCTCTGACCTCTACATGTTTACCCTGTTCCGTCACAGTAGGCGTCATTATAGGACACTTCTCCTGTTCTCTAGAACTTCCAACATTTGATTTGTGCTCAGGACTTTTTGCAAATCCATTCATGAGACCAAGTTTCTTGACAAGTCTCATCTTTTCAAGGTGGTTCTCCAGGCCATTGTCTTTTTGCGGTGGTGGTTTGTCAGCAGTTTCAGGATCTCCATTCTTAATTCTAGCTGTCTGCATTCCATTGTCCATATACTTGCTCATCACAATAACAATCCGTCCATTTTTGTTTTTATTCTTGACAATCTTTAGTTTGCCATTGCTGGCACCGTTGTCCAGTGGTGGGACATGTTCTTTAGAAGCGATTTTAACATTGTCTGGTTCTTTGTGTCCATTGAGATCTGCTGGTAGGTTCTTTAGCTCCATGGTGATATCTTTGACTTTAGTCAGGCAGCCAGAATCCTTGTCCCGGACCCACTTTTGCTGTAGCGCTAGTGGTAGGTTCCAACCTTGCTTAGCAATATCTGTAGCTTTGGCATCTGGGGACTTGGTGTGTGGAGCTTCATACATTTTGAGGTCAGGCTGGTAGTGGTGATGCTTTTTACTGTTGAGCTGGTAGTAGTATTTTTTCTTGCCATTGGCTTGTTGCTCTCCCTCAGACTCTTTGCATAGGGGCTGGTACTGGTGGTGCTTCTTGCTGTTCAGCTGGTACTGCTGGGTTTGGGGGTGCAACATTTGGATGGGGCTGGCCTTCTGGCAGCTGTCCTCATCCAGGGAATCCTCATGCAGATGAGACAGAATGCTGGATCTCCGGGCAAACGAAGGAACCTGACAAACAAGACAATTTATTAGTAATGACTTTAGGATATGCAAATATTTGCAAACTAGTTTATTACTAGTGACTTCTTCAGACCAAGAAATGATAATCAACACAAAATCAACAAACCTAACAGTGCCTACAATATACCAATACTGGCGTAGAACAAAAACACATAGTGGGGGCCAATGAGAAGCATTAAAAGGGTTGTTGGTTGGAATGTCAAAATGGGTTCTTCTGAGGCCCAAACCAATGCACTGTTTATTTCAGAGGCCTTCATCCATGTTCACACAGCCCTCCTACAGTTCATGTATGTCCCTTTCAGCCACTCGCACAGCCATCGGGGTGACATTTCAATGTGCCTCCTATGGCTGTGACCTCAGCTCAGAGGAATGTCACTGGCTGCTTTGTGTATCGTCCCTGACTTTATCCCATGTGTAACCACCAACACCCTCCTGAGAGGAACAAAAACTCGCCTCTGAGGGGTTCCCTTGGCCTTTTGGTTTTGTGATGGTTGCACTAGATGTAGTATTCACAGTCATTCAGCAACTGTTTGGTAAGAGAATGCTTCTCATCCTAAAATCAATACAGATTACAGCTGAGCATATTTATTATTTGTGATATGATCAGATTCTAGTATATATTCCCCAATGAGAAGGTACTACCTACATTCAAATCTACCTAATCAAAGAAACTAGGATTTTTTGAGGGTATGCAAAAATAGAGACTTGTGGGACCAGCAATGGTGGAGTCAATCCATACATTTCTTTAAAAATATTAGTCTTACAATGAGCATAGTGAAGATATTACCCAAATACTGAGACAACAAAAATGTAGTATATACCATAGTGTGCTATTGTAATATGGGTGGGGATGGGGAATTACGCATGAAATTTCTGCCAAATGCTGAATTGAAAACGATAGTATTATCTAGGGAAAAGCCTCACCTGAAGTAGGAGGTGTTTGGGTTTTGGTCCTCTCTTGCGATATCCCATGAGCTGCTCCTGCCTTTCCCTGTGAGAGGGGCAATAATAACACACACTTATTGAAAGCAGTGCAATTTGTAGTTGCATGGCAACAGAATCTTTCTATAAAAAATGGGATACACTTGGTATAAATAAATACATTTTAAAACGTAATATGAATCCATAATTAATCTTAGTAACAATAACTTGTATCAAGCTTGTTCCGTTATTCTCTTTCTTGACTTGACTCTGACATAGAATGCTCCATTAGTGCCACACTGTCTTCCCTTTCTTCCTCCTTGATGTGTCTATCTAAGATAGAGCCCTGCCTTTCTTTTTGCTTCCTCTGGTTTTCTAGGCTTCATAGCAAGTCCTTCACCAAGGCAGTAACTCAATACCGCAGACAGGAGTGATGTCAGTACCCTCCCCCTCCCACCTCCCTCACATCTAATTACAATGACGACTCGGTGTATTTTCATAGCCTGGCATTCAGACGATTTGGCTCCCTGGAGAGACACGCAATTAGTTTCCATATAATCTCTCCCCTTTTGAGAGAGAGAGGTAATTGTGAAAACAGATGCAAAGCCTGGTCGGTGTTTGGCTTTACCGTGCAAGCTGCCCCCAAAAAGGATGCTGGGGGTCAAACGTGAACGAGGGCAAGAGAAAAGACAATGACAGTTTCACACCTTTCAGAGATTGTTTACTTTTCTTTATGAAACTTTCTCCTAGGTCCATTTAACATTTAGCCGACCAGCTAGTATATATGGCAGCGGACTTAGTGTAGGGGCCTCTACAATTAGACGCTCAGAGGATGTTAAGCTGGTAAGGTATCATATAACACTTTGTGACAGCACATAAAGATCAGATTTATAGTTCTCTGCCCACTTTATTCCCCTTATCAGGGATAAGATTCTCCCCCCAGTACACCTTAATTATACCATGACCATAACAAATTACACCCATTAAGGATATTCAGTTTGTGGTTGAAACCAGCATTACGAAAATGTTGTTGTTTTGGTATGGGAGTGCTGAGGGGGTCGCATTCCCCTCTACTGCTCCCCCTACAGACCTCATAGGGTCTCTATTCCTCCCGCCAGCCAAGCCATGTGCACTTTTGTGTATCGTTGGGTTTCCAAAAATAAACAGTAAGCTGTGAATGAAACCTGGGAATCAGGTGGCACTAGAAGGATATATAGATGTAGCTATAAGTTCTATACAGTAAAAGCACTTTGGCATATGTGAAATATAACAAAAAGCCATTGATATCATAACCACCTTAAAGTGTACATTCTAAAAAGGATCATCATTTGGTACAATTTGTTTGAGTATCCGCTATATTATGTTTGAAGTAGCTACTAGTCAAATCTAGTTGTCTTGAACAATACTGATCCAACAGGTCACTGCATTAAAAGAGACATCAATAGTATTGACCATCTCCCATGTATGCAGCCCTTCCACCCTCCAACTCACCTGTCCTGAAAAGCTTCGAGGAGTCTTGGATCCAAGATGTTTTCTTCTGGTTCCCACGTGTTGTATCTTTTTGGAAATAAAGAGAGATAGCATAGTTAGCAAAAAAGGGAATTATGCAGACACCTTTACATTTCTCTTGGACTCTCTTGGAAGTGCCTGATCTAGTTGGCTGGACATCTGCTGTATAGCTTGTCCCTACACTCTATTTGCAGTAATGTCAATTTTTCATATTGGTTTAACAATATGCTCGCGTTGGCATCTTTATGACTAACTTTATAAGCCTGACTGTAAAGGGCGCAGGTTCTGTTATTACATTATTATAAAATATATGTTTAAGACAGTTGTTAGTTAGAGTGGTGTATTACATTCTAACCAACATCGATCCCAGAGGCAAGCATGTCAGGCGCGCAAATAAAGCACGCACAACCGCCCATTTGCGCGCCCACATGAACGCGCGCGTGCACGCACGGACATAGAAGTAGGCCTACACATCTCCCACACAGACAGACTCAACCAGGACCACACATGTATACTCACACTATTTTATAATTTTTAAAATTATATATATTGACTTACTTTGGAGACCATCCTCGCCACTTGACCAGATACTCAATCCTTCCCTGTGAGCAGAGATACATATTACTTTATATGCTACAGTAAATGCCTTCCCAATAACATAATATCGTAAACAATAGCACAAAACTAACCGACACGCAACTATGCCGATATACGCAAATGTAAGCAACCACACCATGTCCCGGTGCTGTCACAGACCTTTCTGCTGCGCTTCTTCTCGATGCTCTCCACCGCAAAGACGTGCTCTCCCGCGGCGGGCAGCTCCATGGTCGCTGTAAGGAAATCCTGCTTTTTTTGTAGGCTGTACGGTGCCTGACACCCGATTCCCGCGTCCTACTCGTTCTTCTCCTATTTTCTAACGCGAGATACAAGAGTCCCTGTGTCGCTCCGGTTCTCCCCCTGCGTCCCCTCGCGCTCCGCTTAGAATCGGTGGACACGAGCAGTCAGACACACAGTTTGCACACGAGTAGAAGCTGCAGCAGAAAACACTTCATGCAAATAGCCATTGATGTGACGTCAGAAGAAGGAGGAGGAGGTTTGGGGGGCTGATGTGCAGAGCGCGAGCGATCTGCAAGAGGGTGCTGTGAAAGTAGTTACATTTTTATAGGCAGCTCGTTTGGCTTTTTTTCGAAACGCCTACATTAGAATGTGAAACGTATGTACGCTTTTAGGCCTACTGATTGACAATGTAGCCTATAGCTATTCTGTCGCCCATGAGTTAATAAGGGCATAGCCTACGTACAGTTTATCTTGGACTCAAATTGCCAACCCAATGAAACGTTTGCATTTAAGGCTGCCGTGCCCATCTAATTAATTTTTATTAGATTAGATATTTGAATGAATGCATTCATTGTGCTTGTAGGTTTGGGCCTATATCGAACTAACGGTTAAGAATTGTAGAATGGATAAATGCTTTTTTTATCCAAAATCTTAAAACAGCCACGTAGGCTATGTTTTGATTTCCAATGATAAGCTATACGCCGCGTGAATGACGCGTTCTGCCTTATAAAACAAATAGCTTTCTCTATTATTTCTGACTTAAGATCGGCGACAAGATGATTTCAGATGCACATTGTAGACTAGGCCTAGTGTCGCTTTCCGTGGCAGGGGACTTTTCTGGTGGATTTTCAAATGCCCCGTGGTTATAACCTATGTAGGTCAAAGTCCTCTTTCTGAGTTTCAGGCCCGTTGGCGTTTATTTCAGCGTGGTTATTTTTTGACCATAGTTAACTCTGACAGGCACCGGCCGGTTCCGTTATCACTTGGCCATGAGCTCGTGCAGCCTAGTCCACCCGTGGGTGATAGAACACAGTGTCCACGTGTCTGCAGAGAAACCTTCAGCGCAACCTAACAGCGCGGTGCCTATTTCAGATGATCATTTGGGAACATTTCAGGATTTTCACACACCATCTCTCTCTCTCTCTCTCTCTGTCTCTCTCTCTCTCTCGCTCGCTCGCCCTCACACACACATACACACACGGCAAATAATGCACTCGATTTAGACGACCACATATTTGATATTTGTTCATTTTAAAATAATCTGGTTAAACGTTTGCTACACCAGAAACATAAAGCCTAAATATATTCCCACGCGACATGCTGGAGATGCACGTTTAGTTTCAGTGTATTGTTCTATATGCCTCACCTAATAAAATTCGGCAGTGTAAGGGTTAAGTGCATGGTTTGTACAGCGGTAACGCTCAGCCTATTGCAGACAGGCACGACTGCCTTTCCTTATAAGGTAATGAGCACAAAACATTAGTGAAATATCAACTCAACCGGCATAACGACTCTAGTAGAATCCCATTGGTATATTTGCCTTCGCAATCACTTCCACGTTGCACAAAACACACATTTTTATTAAACATGGGGAAAACGGTTCACCCTTTCGAACGTGTTTGGCTGCTGTGCGCAGCAGCAGACACTGTAATTCAACTGCGTCATTCATACACTTCACTGTGACAAATTAACATACATTGAGCTATAGGCAACCGGGTTATGATCTAGCCTATAATTCATATGGTATTATGGTAAGATATTACTGGATGGGGTTAAAATTCTTGATAGTTTTATAATTAGTCTTATACCTACACGGGCTAGTAGACTATTAAACCAATATATGTTGTTGCTGAGGCAGATGTCACCATCCACCCTATAGGGCTACAATAGGCTTTAAGTCTACACTGCACGTCTTCCCGGTTGACGGAATACGACGGCACACGTGCGCGCGTATTAATGTTACTTTGCGTAAACTTCCATCAGAACTGCTATAGCCAACCAACATAATCCATTCACAGTGAAGGTTACAAGCATAACGCCTTTAGTGACCATAAGTCGGACATCAGAAAAAAAAAACATCGACGTTGTGCTGGGTCTAATACGTCGATGTCTCTAATTAGATCGATGCTTTTCTCCGACTAACTCCATAGCAGCACGGTCAATTATAGAATACGATTAGATGTCAAATGAAGGACTATCCAAAGCTGTCATTAAAATAAGGTCAAAGTATTATCTTGACAAATGAAGTCGTCTTAAATTTAAAGACATTGCCTCATGCCCGCAGAAAAAGTCGTTCTTTCTATTTTCGCACTTTCAGCTATGGCAAAGATAATGAAAAACAACAATGCCGCTTCCAAATGTTTGAGGTAATTAACTACATTGATTGCTTACTGTAGGCCTATATCTTCTGTTATAAAATTGCCTTCTAAAACATTCTGGTGCTTGTTCCATGTTCGTGACAAATGCGCACAATGCCCGCGAGATCTATTAATTGAGAGTTCTAGAAACATCTTAACACCTGTTTCACTGAGCTAATAAAATAATATTGCATTTGAGAAATATTTTACTTTGAGATTTAAACCTGTGTGACACGGTACATTTTGTAGGGTGAACGTTCACATTTCAGCAGGTGGTATTGAGGACATATATTCTTAAGGCGTGTTTCCAGCAAAGCTTTACAGAACAATCTCATTGGTTATAGGATGAACTTAGACATGTCAATCATTACTACCAGAGGACAAGTGGAATGGATGTTGGACTGTAGAAAAGCACTGAAAAAAGTCCTGGTGTTCCAATGGAGCTGACACAGATTTGGTGATAATCAACAGACAAACTGACTTCTCAGCAAAAATGTTGGTAACAAAACAAATGTAATAGGATCAATGACAATATTTTCCAGGGTAGAGCAAGTGCACACAGATATTATTCCCATATATGTGCATTCTATACACAAAGGGGAGAGCACGTGAGTTTAGACAGATAACATTACAAGCCACTGTAATCCAGTGACGGCATTGCTCCCCATGTGCGTCAGTAAGATGACATTTCCATGTAGGAAGAAATGACGCTTTGCCAGCGTCACTGGGCATTAGTTCAGCTCAAATGACCAGGGAGTAACTCTTTAGGAGAGACATGGGAATAGGATGTAGAATATGCCAACTGTGTCATATTGTCGGTAGTGTCACTTAATAAATGATAATATTCTGTCTGATGTGTGAGATCTACCAATATACAGTAATACCTGTGACAAAGCTAAGTCATTATCCTTGAACCATAATTATATGCTCTGTCAGGTATAATGCAACACAATATAGTTGCCATATCAACAAGTTTGTTTGTATGAATGAGAGTTATCAGGGAAGGTGGGAATACAATTCCGATCAATAAAATGGCAAAAATAAAACTACCCACTGTATGAAAATTGATATTGCATTATGATATGATGAGCACATTGTACAGAATGGGTTAATACTTATAGCTACAGTAAGGGAGAATCATGTTATTATATTGGCACAGTACAGGCTGTGTTATGTACAGTGTTATAGTTTCATTATAGTTGCATTTGTTGGCAAACAGTGGCATTTAAAGAACAGATTGCATAATATTTCATTGACATGCCATGCTATTTTGGTGTGTATAGCTTGCTGTTCAAGTTTAATAGTGTAGTACCGTGAATTAATCAAAAGGATTACATCATACAAGCCTTTTACGCCCTCAAGCATTTCTCCCTATAGAACCCATTGACGTTGAATGTAATCCTATTTGTCCGTGGGGCGTGTGGCAAATGTTTATCACCTGCATGGGTGACAAAGTCATTTTGTGTGATTCATTAATTTACACTTATCTCTATGGATCACACAGATGTCATAGAAAAGGATTCATTATGCACTTATGAAGATAGACTCCGACATCAAGCACGTAAATACACATATATGAGTAATGTTTTTAATTATTACTGATGACTCATTGGTGCTTCCCCTCCCATTAGCCTACGTCAACAGGGCTTATGGTTACGATGCAAAAAGGCATTTGAAAGCAAGAGAGAGAGAGAGAGGAGAGAGAGAGAGAGAGAGATAGAGAGAGAGAGAGAGAGCTAGAAAGAGAGTGTAAGATTTATAGGGAGGTGAGGAAGGGTGCAGAGACGGAGAGAGAGATAATGAAGGAGGCATCTGTCGTCATGGTGACTCAGTGTAATGGTGGCAGAGGCATACGTCAGAGACAGTTAGCGCTCATGAATGGATAAGCAACAGCCCTTGTGGACTGTGACTCATACCTGGAGTTACATGAACCTTTACCTACGCACACACAAAAACACACATACACACACACACACACACACAGACATTTTGATAGCTTTGGGTGGTTAATACCATGTGACATGTGGTCAATATAGAGTTATCGCTCTCTTTGTGTTTCTATCCTTCTCCCTGACTCATTCTATCTGACCTATGACGGAGTATCAACAGATAGTATTAGCTCCTTTGTTTACCTTCTGACACATGGCACTCCAATCTGTCCCAATCAGACCAGCCCTATCCCATTATCAGCTGAATTCCTGGCAGAGCCAAAAAAACAGGAAACCGGGTGATCCATTGGGCCGCAGACTGATGAACGTACTTTCCCGCAGCCAAACAGGCTCCTGGGAGATGTAGTCTTACAGTGTGAGGCTGCATGCGCCTTTGTACCCATGGTGGTAGAGAGCCTGATGCCAAAGTTGTGTCCCTGGCACAAAGAGACATAGACGACTTGTGTGATGTCAATGGGAGCACGGGGGGTGGAGAGGAGAGACGGGAAGAGAAACTATGGGTCCGGATTGGACAGACGGTTTCATTTGATGGGTAGCTAAACAGGTCAAGAGGGGAGACATATACGCACGCACGCACACATTCATGGCTTCCACAATCCCATTAAGAGACAGAATAACACATCATTTTAAAAGGCATTGAGATTCTATGAACATTCTGTTAAACCAATTTCTCTCAAATCAAGAGTTTAATTTATAAAACGTATAACCCTTACTTACAGATGATTGCTGGTTTGAATGCAAAGTAAATTATGGGTTATAATCATAGCCATGATTTTCATTTAGATCATTGTTTACTCATAATTATGAAGCTATGAATCACCCCAAAGAAATACAGCGGAATTGCAATTTGTCAAAAAATCGGAGTCTTCTATTCCTTGGAATGGAACCCCCTAATTTTCCAATTCAACATGCTGACCTAGATTCACTAATCATATCCTTGCGACCACCAGTGAGCAGGATGAAACTGAAACAAAATCATCCCTCAATCTCTGAACCGTTTAGCCTCACCTCTCTTGAAAAATACATTCCTAATTTCAACCAGAATGCCTAATAAAAGGTTATGATATGACCTGCGTGTATGTGTTTTGTGCCTTTACGGTGCAGCTTGCTTGAATGCCTGCTGGAGGAGAGACTGAGAGCTGGCCGGATGAGGCTTCCCTGCAGTCTCCCTGCTCCTCTGGCAGCCATGTCAGGCCTCTGGGAGCCCGAGCGGTGAGGCAGCTGGAAGCCACGCAGGGACACTGTGGAGCTCCTCCCCCCCCCCAGCCCGGAGGAAAAGAACCGCCTACCGAGTCCATCCAAGGTGACAACGAGGTGGTGGAGAGGATGTAGTCCGGCAGGGACCGCAGAGAGAGAGGGAGAGCATGGAGAGATGGAGAGAGAGAGAGAGGGAAAGGGAAAGAGAGAGAGAGAGAGAGAGAGAGAGAGAGAGAGAAAGATCATGAAGGAGCAGCGTAGGGAGGAAAAGAGAGAGTGTTTTAACGCCTATCGGGTTGTGTTTATTCATGTGCACGCGCGTGTGTATGTGCGTATGTGGTAGAGCGCGGTGTGAATGTTAAGAGGCCTGAAGCCATGTTGACAGTGCATTGAGGGCTGATTTACTGGCAGGCTGTGCGACAGTGACGGTGTGTTGGGGAGAGAGAGAGAGAGTAGGGGCCTTCTCAGTACCCATACATAGTCGACAGGGGAGGGGTGGGGTGGTGATTATTAGCCAACACTGATTAGCTGGCAGCTTAACGACATGCTGTGTTTCCATCTCATGCTCAGCAGATGACCTGAGGCTGCTTGGGGAAATGAAATGGTATTTCTGATCGCTTTTTTGTGTGTGGGAGTTGAGGGGGGGGGGGTTACTGAAGTAGACCTAGTAGCATTGAATATTCAATTCAAGTAATTACAACATGTCCTACTTGGGAAAGAATATGTGATGTGACACACATCTGTGCCTTCAGGTTTTACCTCTTTTAAAACTATATTTGTACATACTGTATATCTCGTTTATTACTCAGCACTCTTTTCAATACCTAATTTACTTTGAAACAATTTAAAATGGCCTTTTCCCAACATGGTGTACATTTGACATTAATGTATAAAATGTGTAAAACATGTATTTAACATATCAAATATTATTGAACACTATTTTATGTCAGTAAGTGTAAAGATTAATCAAACAGAGGTAAGTGTCAGGTTAATAGAAGCTATTTATTATGACAAGCACTGTTCACTTTTCTATTAGCCATTTCTGTGGTGTGACTCACAGCCATTCTAAAGAGCTGTATTTATACCGCGAATGCGCTGCCGTATGTTACATGAAGCCATCAAGCCAACCCTGTTGGCCTGGAGATGAATGTTGTTGTGACTGAGTTTCATGCTTAGCAGAATGAATAGCGGCGGTGGAACGGCGTTTTCTGGCTCATTGCTCTGAAATGACTTTATCTCTATCCCTTTTCCCTCTCGCTCTCTTTGTCTCCCTCTCTCTCTCTCCCCCTCTCTCTCTCTCTCTCTCTCTCTTGCTTCTCTGCAGCTCTCTCGTTGTTTCCCTCTTCCCCTCCTCTTTCGTGGTTCTCTTCCACCCCCCCCCCCCGTTTCTATCTATCCGTGTGCTTCCATCTCCCTCTCTTTTTTCGCTGCTGCTTCTTCTCTTGTAGCCGAGTATCCACCAGCCCCCCCCCACCCCCATCGCCGCTTCCCCCGCCTTCTGCTGCTGCAGAAGTGGGGGATGGGAAGGGAGGGAGAGAGGGAGAGAGTGATGGAGGGAGGCAGGGAGGAGTGAATGGACGAATAGAGAGTCTGCCAGGCTCGTGGGCAGGCGGAGGAATTCTGCAGGTTGCCACGGTGAGCCAGTCGATAACGTCGAGCCTTTTGGCTGCCACATACACACCCACCTCTCTGCCCTTCAAAGAGTGCGTGTGTGTGTGTGCGTGATCATTACTGAGAGAGAGAGAGAGAGAGAGAGAGAGAGAGAGAGAGAGAGAGAGAGAGAGAGAGAGAGAGAGAGATATTCGGATGTCCATGCTACCTTTCAGTGAAATGTTAACATTTAGTTTAATCTTAATTCTAAAACTTTTCCATTTTTCTTTAAGCACCTGTATGTGCATATTTTTGGTTTGAACGAGATTTCATATATATTCTTGTTATACTAGTTTTTACGTTTTTTTATATGTATGTGTTATTTTACTTGGGCTGGCGATGTACATGTGTTTCCAGTGCCAATAAAGCCCATTGAAATTAACTGAATTGAACTGAGAAGGGGAGAGTACTCACACATGAGCGTGTCTGTAATTAGCCTACACTGCACTTGTGATGATTTGGGAAGCAGACACACACACACACACACACACACACACACACACACACACACACACACACACACACACACACACCACACCACGACCACACCAGTGGCAGATAGGAGCCAGAGCAGAGCTATTGCTGCTGTTAGCTGGATTAATGTTGAGTGGAAACGTACATACGTGTGTCACGCTTGCTTTCCTGGAACTGCTGTCTCGCTCTAGTGCGTCTTCTCATGCAGTATATGCGAGTGTTCGCACCAGGTGTGTGTGTCTGTGTGTGTGTGTGTGTGAGTGTGTGCGCTGGAGTGCATATGAGAAATAGACAGACAGAGTATCAGCTAACCACTCTTGTATCATATAAATAGCTAGCTTGCGGCCTGTATTGAGGGAACAAGGACATTGATTGTAATACCTTACATCACTACAATGTCCCGTGGCTGATTAAAATTGCTTATTGTGATTGAATTATAATTATCCTTATTTTTTAATAATATTTTTGAATTTCTATTGTTGTAAAAGTGTCTGGAAAGGTAAATCCATGAATGTGTCATGCATCGCGTCAAGGAGGGTCTGTAGCCTACATGCCCTGACAGTCCTGAAGCAGTCTAACTACCAAAGTGAGCTGGGTTTTTCATTTCTATGTGAGGTAACAATACATTTTGATACCATCAAAGCATTTTAATTACATTTCCCAGTGCCTTCAATTAGGTTTTCACTGCTTTCTTATTATTAGAATAGTTAGAATTGAGACCATTTCTAAAATATTTAATAATGCAATAGGAAATACTAGATTGTTAAACTGTCACATTTAATTAAAATGTGGACGAAAATTTAAACGCTGCTTACTTACAGGCAGGGTGCTTAGTTATAGGCCTACTGAATGAATAAAGCTCACCACATTTTGACAATATAGTCATACTGCTGTAAATGTTCTTAAATAGATCAACCTATACTAACCTTAATTGACTTTAATGGACATTCATATCCGGTGCAGTGAAGCCAACTGTAAAACTGAATTTTCAGCAACATACCACAAAACCGGTGGAAATGTCAACAGTGGCTATTGAAAAATGAAAAACATAACAAGGTGATTTCTAAAATCTTCATGTACATTAGAGATGTTGGCCTATAGTTGCCATTGACTTTAAACCCCATTCCTTCATGCTGCGGTGTCATCCCTTCCACCTAATGAAATGCATTCATCTTGACCTTTTCTTTCTCTTGGCTGGCGCCGCTCGGAAGCTGGGAACCTTTCTTTGTGTGTACCCCTCACCCTGGGTTACACAGCGGAAGAGGTGCAGACAGGGAGAGAGAGAGAAAGATAGAGAGATTTGCTTGACTTTCAACAACCCTGCAATTTAAATCACACAAAAAACAAATAACTAAGAAATGTTTCCTCTACTGTGCTCCTCTCCGTGAGCCAAAGTCATCCCATTAATACTGAAGTCCCACTTTGTGTCTTGAGCTAGGCAGCCCTTAGAAAGGCTTAGGGGAAGAAATGGGGGAACAGAAGTGACAAGCACAGTGACAATAGAGAGACTGTGTGATAATGAGATCAAAAATAACACATTTCATTTCTTAGAGAGAGATGGGTAAAATGTACCCATTTGAAATCCATTCCCCATTAACGAGAGAGAGAGAGAGAGAGAGAGAGAGAGAGAGAGAGAGAGAGAGAGAGAGAGAGAGAGAGAGAGAGAGGTAAGAGCAAGGTGAGACATGGAGAAAAAAAGAAAAGAAAGAATGAAGCATATCTATGGCTGAGTTGGAAGAGAAGACCTGAGAGAAATGAGACTGGAAGTGGGGGAAAGGGGGAAATTGAGAATTGCACTTCAGATGTACAGTATGTAGTATCAGAGCGACAGAGACAAGAGAGGAAAGGAACAAGTGCTAAGTAAGGATCAAGCAGACACATGCAGGAACAATAGAATAAAACTGAGAGCAAGAGACAGAAAGCCTATGGTGAACGATCCATGCTCTCTGTGCACGCGCCCCCACCCACGAAGCTATCCCTTCCACTCCCCCCTCCCTCTCTCCCTCCCTGCGGCCTCCAGTCTGTTAAAGACCCCATAAATAACAGCACCCATAGACACACAAAAGACAACAGGACAGTTTTTGCTGCTTCTGTTCCATTTCAATGCCTGCATGGCCTGGTTCCTGTCTGGAGTCAGTCAGGGGAAAGCCTAATTAAAAACCAATAGCTTCCGTTTGATTGGCATTTGGGCCACCTTCGCCCCTCTTCAGCCAGCCACTGTTGTGCGTTAATCATGTTAACCCACACAGTGTTTGGCCACAACACGCTCCCTGTAGACCCTGAACAGGTGGCCATTAATGGGGGGGCAGCATCGTTTGGGGACCAAAGGCTCCTTAAGTGGGAATGGAGTGTCAGTGTGTGAATGTGTGTGTGTGTGTATCTATATTGCCAATCTATATCTCCTGCTGGTTCCTCCATAGTCTGGAGAAGCAGCCAATTGAACGCCGACAAACATACAGTAGATATGTGTTAAAACTGAAGAAATAAAGTAAAACACTAAACAAATGCATGCTCGCAAAAAAAAACATATTTGTCCAGTAGTGCAATCATAACACTGATTGGACAACGTTGCACACACATATTCCACACACTAGCACAAACACGCACGCACACACACACACACACACACACACACACACACACACACACACACACACACACACACACACACACAC
>JAODLI010028416.1:0-20225 GCA_027575585.1 Percopsis omiscomaycus | reverse complement strand
CACGCACGCTCTCACACACACACACACACACACACACACACACACACACACACACACACACACACACACACACACACGCACCTGCGATGAAGGGAAATGGAGCTCCCCCGAGATCTTTGCGCTCTGTCACTCAGCGTGACTGTGATCAGACCCCAGGTATACACACACTGTTTGCATTGCAGATATAAAACCTGACAGAGCAGGACACACACACACACAAACATACAATTGGCCCACAAACCCTCTTTCTCTCTCTCTCTCACTCTCTGTCTCTCTCTGTCTCTCTCTGTAATATCTCACACAGGTTTGTCACAAAAAAGAGCAATCTGTCCCATAGGGTGCGTACAAAGTTATGGTAATGTTCAGGTGGTCTGAGGCCTTCCTTTAGAGATTTGTCTGAAACGGTGAATATTTCTGCATAAAAGTGAGACAGAGGAGCGGTGGAGCGTCTGAGGGGGGCTAGAAAATAGATGAAGAGAGGGAAGATGGAGAGATTCAAGCATATTAAAGCTACAATGAACCTCAGCATGTGTGTGCGCATCTGTCTTGTCTGTAGGGGTGTAAACTGATAGAAACATCCGACCAGGACCTAACTGACTTCACCAAGTGTCTGGCTATCATGGTGGAGGAGATCCAGAGACGACAGCTTCAGGTGAACACGCACACACCTGTATACACACACACACACACACAGATATGTATTCTTGCAAAGCCATTGTGATCCATGTAAAACTGACATTTGTATTGATTATGTTATGTATATGCACATATTACGACCTCATCGCTGACAGTGATGTTAGTAATACTGTTATCATTATATTTTCTAAGTCATAGACGTTGTAGCAGCATAAGTAACTGGAATGTAGTTGAAGTACCAGTTGCGAATGTGCATGGCTGTTTGAATTGAATGGAACTCATCAAGCCCGAAATATGTTGGATATTCTGTCATCTCTGCATTTACCAGAACTTTAATGAAGGCTATTGAGTGTTGTTTCAATCAACACAGAGTGTTCCAATCACTTCAGTTATCAAGGCTGATGAAAGACCAATGAGAGGACATACAGAAACCCAAAAATACACCTCATTTCACGCGCGCACACACACACACACACACACAAACACGCATAGACAAACTGTGTATTACTGTGTATTTTCTTCAGAATTTTATTAAGGCCTCAAGAGAGGAGAAGAAACTTGTTTCTCCAGGCCCTTTTTTTGTTTCCCTGTGCCAGCTAATATTTACCCTGCCTTTGACGCTGTGTTTGTCGGTCCGTCTGCCTGTTAGAGATAGCAGCCTGGCAATCACATTCTGATGCTCTACTCCACTTGCTGATGAGACCGTTGTGTTTGTTTGCCCGAATTTGTCCGAACGCTTCCCCCTCTTTGACTTCAATTTGAACTTTTGTTCAACTTCGTGGACATGTGTTATTTAAAAGCAGTCTTTTTTTTTAAACTATTCACTATGTGCTGCTGTTCTCCCTTTGTTGTACTGTATCTAATTGACATCCATTTAGGCCCGTTTGATTGAACACAACACTAGAACCGCAGGGATTTTTTTTCTAATGATTTTCAGCTAAACACAATGCCGGAGACATCTGTATCCTTTCCTTCTCATTGATGGCGCATCAGGCCTCCATCGCTACGATATTGGGGCTTTGCGGGGGCTGGGGCATTATTCTATTGCCTTCTATTGTCTAGGCCTACTTTTACAGAATCTCTACTACTAGGGACTACGATTTTATTTAATATTTTGATATTTTATTATTATAAAATTTAATGATAAATAATACTGCAATAGCATTTCTTCATAAAAAACGAAAGAACATATTGCAATGGGTATAACATCAATTTTATTTTATAAAATCTTAATAAATAATACTTAATAATAATATATATATATACAGTATATATCAAATGTTACTTACAAACAAAGAGAGGTGTGTAGGCCTAATTTTGCTGAGAAATGCCAAGTGCTGTAGCTGTTATGTCCAATGTCACAAAGTTCCATCCCAGCACTGTCAGTCTCTGATGCAGCGAGGCGGTTTGTGTGTCGCCGGTTCTGGTAGATACTCCTCATCCGATTCAGGCTGTGAGTCCGACGCAGCGCCGTACTCCACTGTCCCCCCTCAGTGTCTGAACCCACATCAGACTCGTTCCAGTCCACCGTCCGTGGCATTTCCAAAGCTTTGCTGGGCTTCGTCTGCTTGCCATTGTGTAGTTTGGTCAACTCTGTAGGCCTACTACTCACAACAAATGTTCTGTGGTCAGGGGAGCTGCTTATACAACACTTTTAGCTCATTATTGGACGGCCTATAATTATATTTGTCATATTTATCACACTATTATGTAGAAAATGCATTGAGGATTAATATCAATTCAGATTTGGTTTAGATTCTTTTGACATTGTTTCCGCTAATGTGGAAAATATGAACACTTAGTACCTTAGTACCAACATTCAACTATGCTAGCTATTATATAACTAGTGTTAATCGTGTGATTTGCAGATAACTGTAGCCTCACCGGATTGCTTAAGATTCATCATATTAGCGCCTGAATGTTTTCCTCCACACAGCTTAGCAATTTATCTGTGATTGTGTTGAGTGAAAGCCCAAAGAATGGTGCCTGAGATTTAGCGTGTGTGCGTATGTGTGTGTGTTTGTGTGCGTGTGTGTGTGCTGGTGTATGTGTTTACAATACATTTGTTTTTGTCTGTTGTGTGATCGTGGTTGTACATGTGTATATGTGTATATGTGTGTGCTTATGCACATACTGCTCTGTTTGTGTGTTTGCGAATTCTCAGCGCTGTCCCAGTTACTTACCCTTACTCTGTAAGGGAAGCAAATTAAAACTGTTTTCATTTTCTTCCCGCATTTTCATCTTTTCAGTATGAGTATAATGAGACATGGGTTCAGTGCTGATTTCCTAGCTGGCACCCTGTGCCCTGACTCCCCGAGCCAATCAGGTGGGAGCATGCAACCCGCTCTGTTGCCCTAGCTTGTTACATTCTCCACATGAAGCAGGGATATTGGCCTTGCTCCTTGAAATGTTTTTGTTTCTGTAATTCAAGCCATTTATCAAATATCAGTCAGTAAGTGTAGTCAAGAGTTAGGGTTCTAGCGTTAAATCTGCCACCGCTCAAATTCAATCACCCCCCCACCATTCCTACCTCGCATTTCTCGTTCTCCTAAAGGGCTCTGTATATTTCAAATAAATGCTAGCTTGTGTTGAATCCAGCGCTGCAAGCAGATGCAAGTATACTCACTCTGACATCCGTTTACTGGAGACGACAGACACATTGGTGACCAGCTGTAGACGAGGGTGTAATGGCAGAGGGTCTGACAGTTTCTCTCAAGTTCAGCTAGGCTCTGGGTCCCTAGCACAGCCAGATGCAGTGCTCGTACACCCTCTGTTTCGCCTAATCGAACAGAACAAATTTGTCTGAAATACTGTATACCGTGGCCTTCAGAAAGAAAATTACATGATTACATTTATGGATTGGGTGTAGGTTGGATGGCTGATTGGTTGCTAAATACATTGATTGACTGTCATAGTAAGGAGATAATGAAATCAGAGGGTGAGATCATTCTGTATTACAGTATAAACATTAATGTTACACTGTTGAAAATAAGAATTAGTTTAAATGCGTTTAGCACAAAATGGGCTATCCATGAAGCATTTTTAGAAGCATATTAAATATACTTATTTTTTCCAGTTGTGTGGTCAGTTGTGTTGTCGGAAGGGACCTAACAGGGTTGGACTCATGTTGAACCCTGTTAGATTTTGATTTGAGAAAAAACATCACATCAGAATATTAAAT
This sequence comes from Percopsis omiscomaycus, assembly GCA_027575585.1. Lineage (NCBI taxonomy): Eukaryota > Metazoa > Chordata > Actinopteri > Percopsiformes > Percopsidae > Percopsis > Percopsis omiscomaycus. Next base: position 16,408 of record JAODLI010028416.1, on the reverse strand, counting down.
AGCATTTTAATCGAATCTATTTTAATTTTAATCTCATCTAATCCATAAATGGATCATTATTTTCGTGAATTATTTTCTCTCAGTCCCAGTTTTCCCCATGTCTATTCCCCTTTCTATTATCTCAGCTTCATGAAGGAAGGAAGTTCTTTATTGAGTGTAATTGTTTACAATGAAGTCAACGTGCAGAATGCAGTGGAGGCGTCTGGCAGATGTTTTAATAACCCCAATCTTGCCACTCAATTTGTTTTAACATCCTTTAAAACAAAATAGTACAAAGGGAGTGTTAATAAGAGATTTGGTTCAGGAAATGGTGGTTATCAGAAGCCAGTTTCTGCTATTCAGTGAGTGACAGTGAGGGGTTGAGATAAAGTCTATACCCTCTATTCAGAGTAATGGGTGGTTCTGGTGTCTCAAAGTGGCAGGAGACACATTCATGAAATAGTGGGAGATTGCTCTCTCACACACACACACAGAAACAAATTTATAGTTATTTTGCTTAATATTTGTGTTTTATTGACACACTTGTAAAATGTCACATACTTGAGTAAACCTTTTTTTTTTTTTTCACTTGTGGTTGCAGTTGAGAATTTCAGACAGGAACAAAGAAAATAGAACGATGAAAAGGCAAAACAATTATTACAGTTTTATCATCTCACCACCAATGTTATTTGAAGCTTGCTATAGAGCTAGTGTAGTAACTATTGGAGGGACATAGAGTTTCAGTACCGGATTGCATGATTGGCCGCTGTCATACAGAAATTCAGCCTGTGGACAGATTCTCATAGAACTCTTAGAAACTCATAGAACTCATAGAAAAATGTAACCACTGGGAAGAATTGAGAATATGAGAATTCACTGTTCAATCTTTCTACAGACAGTCCAGGGTGCAATTAGCAGCGGTTGACATTAGCATTTGTAGTGATCTGAAATATATCTGTTTAAAAATGCCTAATGTTATTTATGCTTTATTATCAAAACCAGCAATACATCAAATACTCGTCTTCTACTACAGGGAAAATTAGGAAAGCTGCATTACCCCTTCACCCCGTTCTACTCCCCAGGGAACGCCCCTTTTCAGGTTTATTCAAAACTGAGATTTCCCCGGGAAATCACTTTCTCTCTTCTTGCAATATTAAATCTTCTTACATTTCTTATTTTTCTGCTAACGCGTGTGGTGATGAACCTCGTATTCTAGCCTCTCCGTGTCTTAACACGGCTCCTTTTTAGAATTCTTCTTAATAATCCTACACTCGTGATTAGTCAGTCTCTGCAGGCCTTGTTTACATATTTCTAGTTTTATAATCTTATTTATAATCTTACTTATATTTTTACTGCTTACTTGCGAAGCCACACCGGCCTAAATACTGAGTAAATACTAGTACTAAGTAATACTACTAATACTAAGTAAATAAATCCTAAATACTATGCCAAAAGACTATAGACTTAGGTTAAAGAGACTGTCCCAAAGTCTTGTTCAAAGTAATTTGGTTGGAAAGACTGTGAGCAAAGACCCGTTGGGTTTGGACAGGAAAACACCAGGACATCACAGAAGAAACCAGCTGTTATCTCTTTGTGACTCTGCAGACACAAGAAGTCACTAGCAGCTGTTCACCAAGCGACCAAGGACAGCTTTGCAGGGAAAGACCTTGAAATTTTGTTCAGGCTGGTGCTTGGTTTGGTAAATGGTTTCTTAAACTGTCTGACTTCCATCTCTTCCAATCTCCTCCCTGTTAGGGATTTTCACCTTGTCTAAACTATTTTGATTTCTATCTGCTAAATTGCTGGGTTATTGAAACCAATTAAAAATGTGTTTTTTCGGTTGATGGGTTTAGGGGAAGTTGTTTTGCATATATGTCTACATATATTGTTTGATTGAATGTAATCTGCACTGATTTATGTAATAAACTCACTTTTATATTAAGAAGTAGTTTTTCTGCTGTTGGGTATCACAGAACATGGTCAATCCTATGTCAAGAATTCATAACTTCAGATGAGAGGTTGATTATAAGCATTGATCATATTACATAAGAAATATTAATTATTAATAAAACATAATTCGGCCCCAATTCGGTCGATTTTTGGGAGGTGCTCCATTATAGGCAGCCGAGTGACTTAATATCATCTAATAAAGTAAGGTGTATGACCCATAATCACAACACAGCCAACACAAGTGACCAGACAACTTGAATAACAGAAATAGTACAATAGGGGACCTTTAATTGAACTGAAAGACATCTGGCCCACCAGTGTTCTGTTAAATGACTTACCCCTTAATTGAAAGGTCCAATGTGTACTCTCCATGACAGAAAATACACTGTGTGAGGAAGCTAAAAGCTCTCAGTCCTCATTATCTGCCTCCTGGTTCGTTGTATATTCTGTTCTTATATTCCATTTCTCTCTCTCTCTCTCTCTCTCTCCCTCTCTCTCTCTCTGGCTCTGCCAGGTGGATACTATCGTGATTCTTGGGGGTCTTGCGGGGAGGTTGGACCAGACCATGGCATCGGTAGAGACCCTCTATTACTCTCTGACCATCACACAGCTCCCCCTGTTGATAATACAGGGGACTAGCCTGGCCCATCTACTTAGACCTGTAAGTAGGACACTTTTAATATGCACCATTAGTCACCCAATTTGTGCATGTCTATACCATGGGGCCATTATAGATGTCCCCCGCTATGCAGCTATCCTGTTTGTTTTACCAACAGTTTTTTTCTAAATTATAAATAAGAATTGAGCTTCTTTTTAAACCCTCGACTCTGTAGCATCTTTACCTCAATATTAAATCGTCCTGCTGATGTTCACCATGAATAGATGTCTGCCATTGACTTCCATTGTTTCTCAACATACTTGTAACATATCTACAAAGCTGATGGCCATTTTTAGTGGTAGGATGTATTCGGAAGTTACTCTGGTTTGTTGTTCTACTTCTTCAAACTGGATTAACATGAGAATACATACTATGGGCAGAGATGGCAGTCAGCTTTGTAGATGCGTTAGAAGTATGTTTTTGAGAAACATGCAAGTGAATGTGGAGGGTGAGAATATTGATCCGGGTCCGGTTCACAAACTGAAAATTGACAGGTGCTCACATAGATACAGTAGTTACAGCATAATAATAGTGTAGGAGTAACTCACTGCTTCCAGAACATGGACTATAAACTATGTAGGGGATGTTTATATTCTTTTCTAAGCTTTGTTGTAACACACACATACACACACATTCACACAAAGACGAAGCCTCCCTCCCCTTCCTGCTTTGTTCATTCTATCCACATTACATTCTTCCTCTGCTCACACCTTGATTGGAGTGTCCAACAACACTTTGTTTCTGTGTTCAGTAATCACGGCACACACACACACACACACACACACACACACATACAATCACACACACACACACACACACACACACACTTACAGTCTTCTCCACTCTTATGTTGGCCTAATTTGTTGTTGTGCGTCGTGAGAAAGAGGGTGTCTTTTGATGCTGCAAAATTGTTTTTCCCTCATCGCCTGACTATTTCTCTGTCTGTCTGTCTGTCTCTCTCTCTCTCTCTCTCTCTCTCTCTCTCTGATTGAGTTTACAAGTGGGCTGAGCATCAGCCGCCATTACCACATGGACCATCCTTTTTTTCTATTTTTTTACATTCTTCTGTGTCATTTATTTTGTCACGAGCGAGAGCCCCGCCGCAAACAAGCGTCTCCCTTCCCGACGACACGCTGTTAGGTTTTAAGTACCCTCCTTCTTCTCGCCCTTTTTTTTCTTCGTCCGTCTGTCTTTCTCTCTATTTATTTCTGTCTCCTATGCACCCATTCCCCACTGGTTGTCGTTATTCCAGAGGCGTCTTGTCATTTGCTGCTTCATACCTCGACACCTCCAATTAATCTTACTTCAGCGATGGTAAATTAAGCTCGTTTGTCAGCGCGGGCGCCGATTCGCGGGCGCCTGATGAGCGCGGGCGCCCGTACACAAAGGTGAACGCAACCTTCGAAAAAAGGCCCAATGATATTTGTTCTATGACATTTGGCTGCTCACTGGCGAATGTTCTAGATGTTTAGCTACGCATGTTATGATCTCTCTTTCACATTTGTGATGCCGTATTTAGGAAATAGTCACGTTTTTTGGTGCTCTCCCTGCCTCTGCGTTGAGCACTGAGCTCTAAATAGGCATGAAGGCCACAAATTTGCTTCATGACAAAAGTTTTAACATCCAGCTCATTGTGGATTTTGAATATGAAAAAACAACAACAACTCTTTTCTCCTGATGTCAATACCAATTTCTTTTCTTTCACTTTTGCTGACTTTTTGTGTGTTTAATGAACCATTGTTTTGGTGTCAACTTCAAGCTATATTTACATAGGTCTGAGCCCCAACCTGTGAATAGGTTCTTGAATCTCTGCTCTCGGCAATGTGGCGAGACCATCAAGTGCTACCTCAGCCCCGAACCTGCCATAAATCATTCCATAAACACACACCTTCTGCTTTGAATCCGTAAGCGTGTTTACCTGATGCCCTTTTGAGGAGTGAAACTTGTCAGAGAAAGAGCTGATTTAAATGATAAAGTGTCGCAAGAAGCATGTTAGCTCGCTACACTTTGCTGCCATTCCTGTGAAAAGTTAGCAAAGGAGTGACATTAGAATTTAGAATAGATATAGGTTATACATAAAACTGACCCAAAACAGTCCTTGGATGTGCTGAAATGAATAATGTCCTAAATGAATGTATTCATGAGTTCTTAGATGAGTTTCTATAAAAAGAGATTTTGAGATTTACTAACAAACTCTTAACGAATTCTTTTAATGGCAGGTATTCAGCAATTTCGTTAGGCACAAGGTGGTTTTTCTCTCGCCTGGGAACGTTTGCTAATTTCCCGGCTCGCCATGACATCCCTATCCAAAATCACACACGCCACTTTTGTGAATGTTATGTTGACCTATTTCTTGAATAAATTGAGCATAGCGTTAGTTCTGGCAGGCCACGATGTCAAGCTCAGGCCACAACCGTTATCACCAGCTGTAATCAGTGGAGCTCAAATCAGCGACGACTCAGCTGATCACCTGCTACGCATACAATTGGCTAAATTTGTCTTATTTAAGCTGCCTTAGCCTGCCCACTGTCACCGTGTCCTCTGCAAGTCATTTTGCAACCCACCTCCACCCCAAGTCCTCCAACTTAATCAATGTCATGTTTGTTGCCATTGATGCCTGCTCTGTTCTGTACCCAATGAGGGAGGCGTCTTTTCTGCTGCTTTCCCTGCCTTAGGCTTTCCATGTATGCACATGGAGGGGCAGGGGCAGGGGTCTTTGCTGCTGCTTTCCCTGCCTTAGGCTTTCCATGTATGCACATGGAGGGGCAGGGGCAGGGGTCTTTGCTGCTGCTTTCCCTGCCTTAGGCTTTCCATGTATGCACATGGGGGCTCCCTGAACAGAGCCATACCACTAAATTACTGCTGCAATTACTGCAAATGGAATTCAATATTTTCTTTGACTAAAGTGGTTCTCACTGAGCTAATGACTACTGTCCTTAACTTTTTTAACCACAAAACAAAATATATGCACGTGTATCATTGTCTTCCATCATAAACAGTCAATGTGCGATTTCAATATTTCAATTAACCTCATTCAACCTTAAAGGACGAACCGATTGCCTAGGCTAATTGATCACAACCACCAGTATTTAAGGTCTCCAATTATGAAATTGGCATTTCGCCATGACAGATAGCACACTGAGGGAATGAGAGCAGCTAATTTGATTGGCCGTAATTGAAGACAGCCCCCACCACTCCTACTGATAATTTATTAATTTGATTCCAACCATTTTACAACTGCGCCGCTGTTGCGCCCGATTACTGCCACCGCCACATCCTGACATTAGAAAGAAAGTATTGGCCACACCCTAGAGCGACTTGCAGTGTGCGCCTCCGCTTGCGTCTTGACCAGGAAACTAGGGCCCTATATGTTAAGAAGTTTCGATACCAAAAAAAACATTTTAGAATAAAGCCAACTTATTTACTAATATGTTCTATGTAAACACAGTGTTTGTGTGAAATTAGATATTTAAGATGTTAATCCACCACGCCTCAGAGCTTAAAATGTACATTTACACATTCTGGCATTTTTATATATATTTAATATACAGTACTGTGTGTGTATATATATATATATATATATATATACATACACAACAACATATATATTATTTCTATTTCTGTTCATGCTATTGTTTTAATTATCACAGAGATGTTGGCCTGCCTCACACCTATCTCTGTGTAAAAGTCACATTTGGCGAGGCACCTTCCATGTGCCTCGCCAAAGTGTGAATTATAAAGTTGTAATAATTCGACGAGCTTGTCCTTTGTTGTCTTCCGACTTTAAACATCCCCTGTTTTTTTGTTAAGAAAGTGCTTAGATAAATGCTAATTGAATAATGCTAATTGAAGCGCAAATGTTTTTGACATGCTGGAGATCATTTGGCACGACTTCAAAACGGAAAGGTAGATGAAAGCTAAAAATGGGTTGCAGACAGATTTTCAGGCTTGTAGGTCCTGACATGACAAGAGTAATAGTTTATTTTAATGAACCCGGGTTCCATGGCAACGTGCTAAAATCTAACTCTTTTAAAGCCAAGGCAGAAATAATTGTAATATCCTTCTAGTTTTCTTCTAGTTTTCCTTTTTGGCGTATGTCTCTACAGTGTTTTGTCTCTCACGCTATTTCCCTGTGTGTGTGTGTGTGTGTGCGTGTGCGTGTGCGTGTGTGTGTGTGTGTAGGGTAGCCACAGACTTGGGGTGAACACGGGACTTGAAGGGGACTGGTGCAGCCTGATTCCGGTGGGCGGTCCCTGCCAGACTTACACCACCGGGCTGAAATGGAACCTGAGTGAGTAGTCGGCCTAACACACATGCTATATGGACAGTTCTATTATAATCTGATCATATTTCCCCACACGCTCTTTATTAACTCTAACCATCGACAGCATATTGCAAAAATGGTCGCAAACAACCTTAATGTCAAGACAGGGATATACTGTGCGCAACAAGTACGCAGCCGTTTACAGAGCTTTAGATACAACAGACGCACGCTCATATTTTCCTCAATGAAATTTGTCTCTATTGTGGGTAAATGCAATCAAGTCCCCCCCCCCCCCTGCGACGCGTCCCCATGGTTTCTCCCTGTCCGGAGCTTATGGCCAGCTGTGTTCTTAATGAGTTGGCACGGACCACCCGTTCACAGGAGGGGAACCTGGGCCTTCTGTCAGAAGGATTACATAATGTGTCTGCTTCATGGTGGGGGTCCACCCCTCCTCTCAGTGTGTGTGTGTGTGTGTGTGTGTGTGTGTGTGTGTGTGAGAGAGTGAGTGTCCGGGTTCTATTTATTAAGGTGTGTTGTATGTTTACCAGCACACCTGTGTGGTGGCCTTCGGAATAGTAATTAGAGGGAATTCATACATGAGATTCCTATGCAGATTAGCCAGCGATAATAAGATGCATAATTAATCACACGCATAATTAGAAGGCTGGAAGTAATGATTTCCCTCTGGGTCCATGAAGATGGACTCGAATATGAAATCATAATTATGAATATATTAATTTTTGCCCCCCCCCCCAAAAAAAGTGTGTGTGTGTGTGTGTAAAATGTTGTTCTGTTACGTAACATTTCACGAATTTGCTCGGCAGTCCTCATAATTTTGATGCAGTGTCTCAATGTGTCTATATAATTTATGTCTGTATTCAAAGGTTTTTCATCCGGCTTGCGCACAGAAGCCAAAACCAACGCTAAGCTGCTCTCTGTTGACACTACAGCTCTTTAGAAGTTCATTGAAACGATCCCCCACACTTTGGTTAAAAGCATTGCTGTGATGAAAAAAAATCATGATCTTCCTGTAATGCAGAGAGTTTTAGTCAGCTATAAAAGCCTTGCAGACCCACGGGAGACTTCTGCTTGCATCCAGACCTTGTGTAAATTCTTGCTTTAAAGAACAAAACTGCAATAATTCATGTTGTTTTGATCGAAAGTGTAAATCTGGGATATATTAGTTATTAGGAGAACTCCCACCCCCTGTAACTGTCGTCCAGGGCCGTGCATGAGCTGAATAAATTTAATTTTTTTGAGTTTGGCCTTTTCTTTTAGCATGGCATTATCTGTATCTCCGGATTGCATTGTTAACACCTGGCTGCAATGAATTATCAAGGAGGCTATGAGAGAACGATGGGAAAAATATGGTTATTTGATCCGAACGCCGTCCTTAGGCTCGTCACATATCAAGAATTTCATTTGGATTGAATGATTGTTTGTCCATAGTACGTTTATGTGACTCCATTAATGTAGTGGCCCCTCCCCCGTGCAAAAGATAGGATGGTCCTTGTGATACTCCAGATTTCAACTAAATAAATCCAATGATGCGTGCAACAGGTTGTTTCTCGCCCATGTCGCTCCAGTATAATATTTATAATAACCTAAGATGTACTGTAGGTAGTCTGTATGGAGCTGCATTACGATAATGATTATGAAGTAGGACAGTGTGTGTTTGTGTGTGTGGTGAGTGCTATAATAATGAAGTAAATGCACTGAAATGACATGATGCTGTGTAATGAGAGGACCGCAGTCGGCTAATGAACAGCCTGGCTGAAGAGATTGATGGACAGAAATGGGCTAACATAACATTGCTCTCTTGCCCTCTCATGCACTTTGGTTAAATAACGCACACACACACTGTACACACCAGGCCCGTTTTTTTGTTACTTGCCAAGTCCAGAACTGGTTTTCAGTAGTTGTGTGGTCCACCTTCACACACACACATATCCACTTTTATACACTCATTTTAATATCTTTGTGCGGACCACTATGCATTCTGAGTGTGTGTGATTGTGTGTTTCCCTGGGGTGAGGGGGGGTAAGCAGTAGCAAGCAGTATGCACTGGTAGCAGTTACCCAGGCGTAATTGAAATGAACAGGAGTACAGTGGCGACCTCACCTCTCACACGACAAACAGATTATTAAAATCAAGTTCACCGCTGAGTCTATGTTAGTGACACATTGAGTGCTAGAATATTGAAGGTACTAGAGGTTAGTACTTTGACACATTAGTTAGTTTCCTGAATTCTTTCAAATAGATGTATGGTTTACAAATACACATACAAAAATGTATGTACTGTACATGGCCTGGCACAGCTGTTGTAGCAGTCCCAGGAGAAGTGGTTGGGGCCCAGGGATAACATAAAGAATTGTTTATTAAAACTAATTACTAAAACAGAAATGGTTGCCCTTAATTACATGGAAAAATATCACTGTTAGTTTTAGGAATATGTGGCTTAGTGGTAACAACTGGGGAATAATTTGTAATGATTTCAAATGTCCACACCAGGAGATTTCTTTATGAACACAAACTTTACTTCAGTTAATGAAATATAGACATGCTGTAACGCTTGCTTAGTCTTTGCATAGCACTGCTACTAACTGCAATCATACATCACACTGTGACCTCTCTCTACTCCTCACCGCCAAGAACACACCTATCTTAAAGGGGCGGTACACATTTAACTACTAGGACACTACATCATTTGTCTCAAACCTTGTTCACATGTTTTAGAAGGGCGTGTTTGGTTGGCAGAGTGTGGTTCTCCCACCTGTGCGCGCTCACGGGTGGACGGAGAGGAAGAGACGCGTAGGTTGAGAGTTAATAGTTTCAACAACACGTTGTATGGTTTAGTTGTACAAGTAAGACACGTGGGGGGTTTCCCTGGAACACGTCAGCAGTGCTGGGACAAAGGAGAGAGATAGACAGCGAGAACTGAGGTATAGATAGGTGACTTTAACTGAAAACACAAACAGGAGAATGAGGCAAGGAAAGAGGAAGATGGCGCGGGATAGTATAACAAGTGAAAAAAGAAACTGTGTCTCGTTAATTTGATTTTAGTAGTAAACGCATACAGCAGGCGGTGGAGGATTATGGGAATGGATGGAAAGTCTAAGCACACACACACACACACTCACAAACACACACACAATTCCAATGCTGTAGTCTCCAGTAATTACAATTTTTTTTACTGAAGGTGGGATAAATAACTTTCATTTATTTTTAAACGGAGATTAGTTGTTCTTGTCAATGTGTTGGTCCCTGTAAGCTCCTCCTTGCCTATTTTAGCAGTACAGAGGTCCCATCGCCCTATAGGCTTAACGACCAACCACTTGTGTGATATCCGTTCATTACATTTCTGTCGGTGCGTGCATGTAACGTGGTGTGATACTTTATCGATCCCAGTGGGCCAACTACTGTGATGGCTCCACGCCCCCGATCATGGTCAGTCTGTGTATACTCTAGCCTAGGGGCTGGAATTGCCACAGTACGATATATCACTATACTTGGGCCGTGACAGGGTAATACTGCGATTTTACCTGGAGGTAATTTCTCAGTTGTGGTGCCTGTAATGACATGTTTCTAAAATCAACAATATAACATTGTTGCATTGCATTTCACAGGAGTTCTGCTACGTTAGCTCCATCTTATATTGGCCCAGTTTTGAATTTGAAATACTTAGTTCCATTGTCTAGTGGACTTCAGAAGCAAAAACAATATTAAAAACATATAAATACAAATGAAATCTTGGCATCGCTGTATTGACACAATATCGCAGTTAAAAGTACTAAGTACACTGCACTTCACTTCTGGTACACTCACTATCAGCAGAGCAAAGTTGCTGATTTTACAGCAATTTTACATTTCTCAGCAGCTTTGCTGGGCTTTTATTACGTTATGTTAAATTGTGTTTTTATGTGGACTTTGCTGTCCTGCTGTTTGCTAAAGTAGTCATGCACTATGTCTGACATTCTCTTTAGCCTTACAATAAATGGATGTCCTATAATAGACAGTGGACAAACATATTGTTTAGCTAAGCCAATCTATTTGTGAGTAAACCAGCATCTTTTCGTTTAATTAAGTCTCTGCATGGTTGTAATGTGAGACCACAGTTACATTTCACCTCTTACCGCTGCATTTCCAGTTTGTGCCAAAGGTCAGTTGTTAGCTAGTGGACTGTGTGGTTCAGGCGTTGTTATTTTCAGTTCTTGTTTTCTTTTTTAGGTTGTTTAGCCATTACTGTGATCAATGCACTTTCAATGTTCTAACAAATTCTACCTATCTCTTGATTTTGGTATTGATTATTGACAAAAGCATAGTACTTATTCCTGAAAGCAGATTGTGTAGGAGCATTTCTTTAAGGCAATATTCATAATAAACATGGACTGCATTGATATAAGATATAATATAAGATAAGATAAATTGCAATAGAAAACATATCGGTCAAAAAGTAAGTCCTAATAAAGCTCTCTAACAATACTCCAACACAACATAGGGGGTTATGGTGTGTAGGTTCATTTCAGGAAAACATTTTTATACAGTACAAAATTGTATGACAGGTTGTCAAGATACAGATACTCCCTCTTGCTAGTTTAAAGATTTTCAGCGTCAGCCTTGGTTCTTTACGACTTAAACCTCATCTTTCTTAAAGCAACATTATGTAATATTTTCCCTTAAAATAACAGCTTCAAAATCATTTCGATGGTACACTGACTTGTAATAGGGAGAATGACGTCTCGGTCATTTGCCAGTCCGTGCCCGGAACGCCTGCTATTGCACTATGTAACCTATAGGGAGCGGGCACGAGACCTCTCGCGAGAACTGCGTAATTCTTTACTGCGACGGTTACTGTCCGCGGATAATAAACGGCAGTGGGCGACCCCCACAAAATACTGACCGTAACATCAAACCAGTGTAAAAAGGTGCCATTGTGCTTTGCCCCCAATCCTAAAACCAGAGGGAGGCGTAACCAGCGGAAATTGTTTATCTCCTCAAAAACCTTTCAGTCCCGCTGAGTGTTTCTATATGTGCATTACGTTTGTGTGTGTGTGTGAGTGTGTGTGGATAGTAATGGCATCAACAGGGGCTGAGGCATGCTGTTCAATCACCTGGCAATATGTTTTTTATTTATTTACACTGATTATTGTGTTTAGCTGTGTTTGCCATTAGAATGCAGAAAGACACTCACAAACACACACACATGCTGAGGCCCGAAATAAAGTAAGCAATACCAACTATTATTACACTGTGTGTGTGTGTGTGCGCACACACATGTGAGTATTTTCTTTAGAGAAACAGTGACAACCCCTTATAGTCAAGGTCATCATGTCCTCTTATAGACTACACATGCACACACACACACCCAGTTCTCTTGAAGTCTATGTGTTACAAGGTTGAAATGAATATATTCAATATGTGCCCCGGCAATTAAACCTGCAAATACGAGACACCCTATAACCACTTGCAAACAATTAATTAGGCCCTATATACACACACACACACACACACACACACACACACACACACACACACACACACACACACACCCCAAGTGTTCTAAAAGCATGGCAGTGATGCACAATGTGGTTTTAAAAGTCCAACAGCCTTTGCCGCAAGGCGCCACACAGTCTTTAGAAAACTGACATTTTCCCTAGCCTTTGAGGTTTACGCTTCTTGGAAATGTTGCTTACTGCAGCCATTAAAGTCAATGGTGTTAAGACAGCTGTTGGCAGATAAGACCTTTCCTGCCAGTCGTTATTGGAGAGGAGATGTTTTTTTAAATGACCTATCCAGACAGGATTGTTAGCACACACCGGTGTCAACACACATCTACACAAGTGACCGTCAGTTTCCTCGGCTAAAAAGGGATTTGGAGACGAGACACTCCTCTTTTGCATTGCTTTATGATTTTTACTTGGCGTATGATTTCTGACAGTTCAATCAGTATTAGAGCGCTCGAGCAGCTGTCGGCTTGACGGCGCCAGTGAACAAAGAAGCTGTGCTTTGTAATGTCATGGGAAGGAACTAGACCTGCAAATCGTCCGCCGAAGGTGGATTTGGCGTATATTTTACATTTAAATTAGTTGCTTCCATCAGAGGCGGAGGCTACTTCCCGTCAAAGTCTAACTTGATGCAATCGCTGTATCCATTGACGTCTCGATGACATCGGACGTCTTGGTTGCTGGCGTGTTGCGATTTTAGCATGGCTGAAAAGACAGAGGATTAATGCTTTCCAAAAAAAATACCTATTCCAAAGAATTACCCACACACACACATACAAAAGCCAACAGTAAAATACTATCATGGCAGGAACTGTGTTCATTTTAAATGCACCAAAAAAAACCACCAAAAACATTAACCTCGGGCTATGTGCTTAGTCTTCAGAAACTGTAATTTCCCAGCACTTCTTGGCTTCTTGAGAAATTGCCGACTTCAGCCATTAAATTAAGTGGGGGTAAAGAGCTACTGTTAGCAGATAAAAATGTGCTCAGTGTCCATTTAGGGGACTTTTAAATAACCACAGTCAAAGAGGTAGCGCAGACAAAAGGCACTGGAATATGCAGCCCTGTCACCGAACTTAGTTCTATTAGAAACGTACAAGTTTTACAACTGTTAAAAGGTCTGCAAATGGTTAAAAGGTCAATCTGCGACACCTTTGTTTATTTGTTAAAGTTTGTGTGTGTGTGTGTGTGTGTGTGTGTGTGTGTGTGTGTGAGTGAGTGAGTGAGAGAGAGAGCTACTGTAGGTTAGAGGTGTGAGGTACAGACAACCTCCTTAGTCATTTCTGTGTGACTCTTGTTTTGACAGCTTCATATTAAAAAGCCTTCCACCGGCAGCACAGTCTGAGTTATGGCCACCTGTGTGCTCGTGGGCACAGAGAGGACTGGGAAATAAGCGGGTGTCCATGCAGTTTTTGTCACTGTGCACTTACTGCTGTGTGCTTAACCACAGCCCTGCTTGTGCGTACCTACATGCTAGCGTGTCAGACAGGGAGACACCCTGAACAATGGCTGTCAGCCCTCTGATGAGAGGGGAGCTAAAAGCTGGCTTTCCTCTCCAGAGCTCACACTCGGTTTGATAACGGCCCGCCAGTATTGCTGTTCCCCCACAAACACAGCCGTGTCAGACGCACACTGTCAAAGCCACGCACGCAACCGTGCCCTCGCAACCCCCCTGGGGACGCACACACACGCACAAACACACACACACAAAGACATCTGCATAAGATTTGACACCGTGAAGCGTAAATGCAGGTTTCCAGGCACTATACACACAGACAAACATGAATATAATTAAATAAAGCTCTATATATAACTTTGTTATGATCAAATATGAACTTTCAAGGGGGACTTAAAGATTTTTTTTTAAATGATATTTATTTATTTGACAGGGACAGTGCCACATACAGTATACAGCTGTAAGCTTTATATGTGTATATGTATATGTATAAGCAGCTATAAGCTAATTTCCACCTGCAGTCCCTAGTCAGGAGGCAATATGGCATGCAGTCCAGTACAACAGTGGTTGCAATAGCACACATAAAATGATATATAAATAGATACAGTATATTGAAGCTACAGTACAATGACAGGTACAATGACCAACACCCATATTTTATACATTTCTTTAATTTGGCTATAAATCTAGTTGTCCTCATATGGTGAAATTCCCTTTAGTGATACATGTTACAGCATAATGTGGGACCCCTTGGATTTGCCAATTTGAGGGTGTCTGTAATTCACAGTGCAGTGACTGTCTGTGCAGCAATAACACATCCTCATATACACAGGTAACCCAGACACACTGACTCTAGGACACACATCAATCATGGAGAAAGCTAACACACCAACGTATGGCCGTGAAAGCATACCTGTTTTCTTCTCGTTCTCCCATTCCTTGCCTTTGAATGCCACATTCATATATATATATATATATATATATATATATATATATATCCAGTATATATCCACACAGCATTTTAAATGTCATCAAAATAGTAAACGACCTTCAAAAGACCCAGGTTTATATACATTCACTCTCACATTAGAGCACAAGCACACAGAAACCTTACATCCTTGCTAACAAAAGCAACCACACATGGAAACACACACGTGGATTGTGGTGGGGACATCTTCAGCTAAGTGGAAAAGCAATAGAGTAATCCTAATTAAAAGTAAACTTTGGGCAAGATTGTGAAAACCAGCCCTTGGTGTTAATGAGAGCATGCTGTTTATGAAATATCACCACTTCAGAAAAACGCTGTCAGGAGGATGGATGCCTGAGGTGTAGAAAGAGAATGATTAATTACTTACCGATACTACGGTCACAACCGATACCTCAATCCCACCCACAAAATATGATACTTTTATCAAAATAACTATTTTTATGACATCAAATGGCTGTAATTTCCAACAACGTTGGATTGCTTTAGATTATGCTAGTACTTAAAGGCATATCCTCAATAACAGATTTCAATATAAATCTGATGATCGTTTGGCATGAAATAATCTCTCTTTTATATAATATTATATAATATCTATTAATCTTCTCTTTTTTTTAACTAACTACAGTATATCTTAAATTTAACAATACAACTATTGGAACAAGGAGTCTTGTGAAAACATATTACCATGAAATGCTTCGGGACAGTATGTTTTTGTGTAAGAATAAACCCAATGGATATTGTAAACAGCAATAAATAACAGCTATCAATTCAGTTCATTCAACAAAGCGAGCAAACTAAATATTTCATCCCGAACACCAGTGGGGGGGATGTGTCGTGCTCAAAGAGCATTCTTAATGTTTAAAGGAATTGTTTTATAAAGCAGGTGTTGGAGGGCAGCAGCGAAGAGCGGTGTGCTTCATCTCGTGGTCAAACAGAGGGATGTGTCTGCTCATGTTGGACCTCCCCCTTCCTCCTCTTTTCTTTCTTCCATCCTTTCATCTTCCTGTCCACCAACCTCTCTTTACAGTTTTCCGCCTGTTTTCGTCTGCCCTTGCTATCTACTATTTCCTTCCTTTCTGTGTTCTTGTTTTTCTTAGTCAATAGTAATTATCTGTCTGATAAAACCATGTTGCCTTTGTTTTCATCTTCTCTCCTCTCTCTTCATACAGTACATTGCCTCTTTCTCCGACACCTCCAGCCCTCCCAGGTCCTTGAGAGGGGGAAAGAAAAAGTGTATGTATTCAGTTGCAGTGCTGTGGCAACAGAAGGAAAACTGCTGGTTTATAGTTTTATTTATGGGGCTATAGAGTTCCGACACCGCGCGTGTCAGAAGCGGGGCAGAGGGGAAGTGAACTGCAGCCTGGTGTGGACTTCTTATGAGTGTCTGCGCACTTTAGTGAGTGCAGACACTTGCGCTCAAGAACTCTATTGCTCTACACATCTACACAAACACACTCGGACGTAAGTTAATCTACCATGATCTGCTCAACCCATCCCGCAAACACATGCAATTCATCTGAACGTAAGAAGTCTTTCTTGCTCTCTCTCTCTCTCTCTCTCTCTCTCTCTCTCTCTCTCTCTCTCTCTCTCTCTCTCTCTCTCTCTCTCT
>JAODLI010028405.1:0-20226 GCA_027575585.1 Percopsis omiscomaycus | reverse complement strand
TGAACTAGTTCATTTTAAAATTTGTGAACTGAACTTTGAACTAGTTCATGTAGAAAGTGAACTTTCCCATCACTGGTTATTGTAATCAAGTACACAGTGGAACAGAGGCAAATCACATCCAGCTAGTTCTGGAAGTTCTGTCTGCTTTTCAAACCTTGTTGGCGCCTCATTTTGAGCACCACTGTGTTTAACAGGGATCAAATGTCCTCCTGTCAGAGCAGCACATCCTTCAGCAATGCACGATCAAAAATGTAAATGCATTCTGGGTAAACAACCCCTGGCTTACCTTCGGGGGTTCTAGGAAGCTGTTGTCCTGTCCATCCTGGGACACATCCTGGGACACATCCTGGGCGTCCAGCAGGATGGTCCAGCGGTCCATTTGGACCTCCTGCGCCTCCTCCAGAGACAGCAGGAAGCTGTGGGGGTCTTCCCCACTGTAACCTGTCCCCCAACGCAACACCCTGGCTAGGTCATTACCTAAGACAGGAGACGTTCAAGCTGTTTGAATCTAAAAGGGACAGTTTCAGAGATTTCAACCCCCCACCTTGGCAGTTGCAGTGGTTTCTCACCTGTGCCCAATGGCAGGATGGAAATGGGAGGTTCTGGACAAACCAATTTATGTCTAACCGCCTCCAGGACACCCAGGACCCAGCCTATTGTCCCGTCCCCCCCACACACCATAACCCTGAAGCATGGAACATCCCGGAACATGTGGAACCTAGAAACAAATATATAAACACAGTCTTCTACTGGGTCTACTCGGAGCAGCTCATTACAGCCCAGTCTTCTACTGGTTCTACTGGGAGCTGACCAGTTCAATAATACAGGTCATTCCAAGATGTATCTTTGTGGAGACACTACAGTTGTGTACATAGATGTGAGTTAAAAGTGTATGTGTGTTTGTTCTCACCCAGGCAGAGGTCCTCCATTGGACAGATCAAACACCTGGTGGGGGTTGAGAAGCTTCCGAAAGCTCCAGAGTAGCTCTCGTCCTTTCAGCCCGCCACTCTTCGGATTGACGAAAACTAACAGAGGACAGAAATCCCTCGCTAGTTTGTCCTGCTGTGGAGATCATGGAGACACCACAGATTACTGAGGCATGATGGGAAAATTATGATTATCTATCCAGTGTATTTTTGGAAATGTCAGTAACTGGTGATTGAGATGTTTATACATTTTTAGATGTAAAAGGAATAGTTATTGATCTTAAAAAGCTACAATTTATTTTCCATATAAGTACATGTGCGTTTGGGCTGATTGAGGTGAAACAACGCGTCATAGTCAAAAAAAGTTTGATTTAGTTGCTCTGACTATCAAGTATTTACAGTGAATCAGTAGTATTATTAGATCTTGCTAATCAGACCACCTAAATCACCACCCAGGTCTAAGTGCCCTCTGTGGGAGTGTGGGTGTGGTTTAGCTCTGATGCAGGTGGGAGGGAACGTGTGGAGGTGTGGTTCACGGGGCTGAGAGACAGGTGAGGGCAATTATTAATCACCTGTCTCTCTTTTAAGCAGTGAATGAACACAGCTGGGGGGGTTCGGTTGGGAGCAAACGAATAGAGAGCGACCACGCGGAAGCTCACTGGAACAGAACCCAGAACCCAGAACCCAGAACCCAGAACCCAGAACCCAGAACAGCACAGGCAGTGTTTAGTCCTGTGGTGTATTTGTGCCAATAAACCGTGTGACGCACGATTAAACAAGAACCATACCGTGTGGACAGTGTTTGTGTGCCACACCCTCATTGTTCCATGTGCTGTCCATACTCAAAAGGAAAAGAGATACGATTGGAGCTTTACAGGCAGTATGAGAAGTGGGAGGGAATGTTTGGAGGTGTGGTTCATGGGACTTGGGGATTGGGAACAGGTCTGGGGGTCACACACAGACACACAGGGAAGCTGGTGGGACGAGGAAGTGGGCCGCTAATTTCAGACAGTGTTCAAGTCTTGTGTGTTTTACATTATTGCCGACTGTGGAATAAAAATACATGTGGAATAAAACCGCGCGAAGCACGAGTGAACAGTCATTCGTCCGTGTGGACAGCGCTTTGTATGCCACAACTACATTTCCCATCAGCCCCATTGCCATGTCGCAGAGAACTACCTCGACTCTCTGTTGATGAGTGTGTGTGGCTGTTTATTGTCTAGTATGGTTTAGTTACCCTTATCTGTGGAATGACCAGCGAAGTTAGTGTCTTGTCTCCCACTGTTGTGTCTTTAGCCAACATGTAGATCCTCTCTGCTTCTGAGAAACACGAGATGTCCAACACCACAGC
This sequence comes from Percopsis omiscomaycus, assembly GCA_027575585.1. NCBI lineage: Eukaryota > Metazoa > Chordata > Actinopteri > Percopsiformes > Percopsidae > Percopsis > Percopsis omiscomaycus. The sequence continues at coordinate 17,949 of JAODLI010028405.1, read as the reverse complement.
CCCTACACACACGCACACACCACTTAGGGTTGGTATGTTTTACTGTGACCGCTGACAACAATAGTGTAATTTAATGTTGGTGATCTAGGAAGTTGCGGGGGGGTTACCAACCCACCTTGAGTCCCATAAATGTGTGTGATGGTGACCAGGTGACCTGTGGAGAGACGGAGAGAGTGGTCGTCTTAAAACAAGGAGTCGTGCTGTGAGATTATCTTAAAATGAAGACAGGGAGAGGGGGGATTATAGGGTCATGCTGAGAACAGACTTTCGCTTCTTTACTCCTAACGTAAACGTCTGCAAATATTGCTAGTCACTGTGAATCTAACAAAAAAATGTTTAGGTTGTTTTAAAAGCATATATAGTGCAAGGTAGACAAATTATATCTGGTGCCATAAGATAGCCGAGCACTTTATTATTGATCCTGGGGGGGGGGAGATTCAATTGCAACAGACAACTGCCTAGTATCCAGCAACAGATACAGATAATGTAGAAAAACAATGTATGAACAATAAAAGTTATAATAATGTGTCAAATATAATATTATTACTAACACTTTGCCACTTTGCTATCAACATTCTATCCATTCAATGCTATAACCATGTTAATTGCCAAAAGCATTTCTTAATTAGAAAATATTCTGAAAAGTAACTGTTCCACAGGGAACATCACCTTTGGGTACAACAACTCACTTTTCACAGCCAGATGTTCTTGGACTATTAGGCTGTATTTCTCTCTGGTCAGCAGGGGGGGCAGTCCTCCGATCAACAGGCTGACCTGGACCACACAGTTCTTCTTTTCCATAATGTAAAACCTTGTCTGATTCATCTGACGCAAAGATGCCTAGGAAAATAAACACGGAGAATGAATCAGAATAACCCTGATGAATCCTGAAATCAAAGACTCTTCCATGTTTCTGTGCTGAAGACGATTCTGCAGATGCACAAAATAGTGCGAGACAAAACTGCACTATGTGTGGGACACAAGTATATTTGTGCGTGTGCGCGCATTTGTATGTGTATGGGTGTGTGTTTTTACTCACCCTCCTGATCTCCTGGAGTTTGTCTATGATGAGTTCCTGGCCTGTCAGCACCTGTCTCTGGACTAGAGGACAGAGGAAAATTCACAACCCCAACCACTAAAAGATAAGAAAAACTGTCATACTTGACTAACAGTAATACTATACTAAAACTGCAGTAATGCCTACCAAATGACAGCAGATAATTTGACAGTTTTACCTCCAACTGCATGTGTATCTATTGGTGATTAGTATGGTTACCTGTTGACTAAAGTAGACTAATTTAGCAGAAACAGAGCAACATTCACCAGCCTGTAGTATCGCACGGTATACCGATACTAGAACAGCATCACGATACCCTGCCGTTAAAAAACGTTACGATACCCCCATTTTCTTAGTATCGGTACTTTCATCCATTTTCATAAGAGCCCTATTTCCTGTGTGTATGTGCAGCGCTCAGCTTCCCCTCTCTGCAGGCGTGCCTCCCTGTGGGCGTGGCCGTTTCTGTCTCCCATGCACGCTGCAGCTTGCATGTGATGTGACAAAACGAGAGGCATTAAGAGACACCACGGCTTGTAGGAAAGTTGCTGACAGTGAGGGCAAGCCTACAGACACCACGAGGCCCATTCACATTTACAGCATTTAGCAGACGCTTTTATCCAAAGCGACTTACAATTAGTACATTTTTACATGGAGCAGATAGGGGGTTTGGCATCTTGCTCAAGGATGCTTACAGGTAGGCCACCTCCGGGGATTGAACCCACGACCTTGCGGCTGGGAGTCCAACACCTAGACCACTAAGCTATCCTCTCCTAGCTATCCAGCTGTAAAACACGTCGAACTAGGCTAAGCACCTTGCCGACAGACATGCGGAGCTGTGTAAAGAATTAAAAGACTGTCAGGTTTGCGAATGTGATAGATAACATAATTGCATCATGTCCAAGCCCATGCCCTAGTCAGGAGTTTGATGAGGCAATTAAGGTAAATGACAACTGTCTAATTTGGCTTTAGCTTCTTAGCTACAGTAACATCTCTATGCAAACCCAATGTTCACACTGGCTCCGTTAACTTTACCATAACTTGCAAGCTGCTAAAAATCAAACCTTCCCAAGTATGCAGATCAATGACACCAGTTGTTCAATCCAAGTGTGGCCTCTGCTACGCTGAAGCAGCCAACTTACATTGAAAAAAAGTTTCAACTGAAAATCGTTTCAGTATCGAGTACCGTAATACTTTACTTGGTATCAATATTGAAAACAAAATTTTGGTATCGTGGCAATACTACCAGCCTGTATAAAAAAAAGAGGTACAGATGTTTCTGAGCTCTTTACCTTGTTTGCTTCCCATGTAAACCTCCATCAGGCTGAAGATGGATGGGTCTTCATTCTAAAACAACAGCAGCATGAGAAGATTGAGTTCAACTATCGTTGAAATATCATAATATAAAAATAAAAGTTTATTTTAGTGTTAAATGTCTTGTCGATACATTGACAAAAGAATATAAGTATCTACTGTATTCTGCTACTGCATTCAGGTACAAAACAAAGGTTAGCTGTGAAGCAGGGTAACTTAACCAACCAGTAAGGTTCTACGGTCATACAGATTAGGACACCACCTGTCTGCCCAGCTGAATGAGGACCTCTTGGAGGACTGAGTCCACGGTGCTTGTCCTGGATACTGACACAGAGACGTAGGCCACACCCACCCTGAGAACAGAGAACCAATGAACCATCCAGGTTTAGACCCACGTGCATACATTTTTAACAGTATGTTTTAACTATTGTCTATTATGTCTGTAGTTTATATCTGGGATTATTATTATGTTACTAATACTTGGCCAGCGTTTGTGTAACAAATTTCTGAAGCGATTGTGCATGTTATTTGTGTGTGCGCTCCGAGGTTTGCAAGAAATGTAGCACTCTTTCCTGCAGACATGGGTCAAAAACCTGCTACTAAATGGTGAGGAGATGATGAACAAGATGAATATTATTATTAATGATAATATTGTAGTTAAAACTGTTCTCAAAATAAATACATCTCAAAATTCCCAGCAGCCCTCACCTTATCCAATCAGCATAGACCTTGAGGACCTCGGTGTCCTGCACTTTGGCCCTCAGCAGCCAGGTGTCGGGGGACCCCTCCTTCGGGGTCTTGTTGTCAGCGGCTCCGTTGCGGTTGAGGATGTCGTCACTATGGAGATGCTGTTCGCTGCAGAGCTCAATCAGCTCTATTAGTTCTGGTGGGTCTGGGAGGTAGAATGCCCTCAGTGCTGCCTCCTACATGAGAGGCAGAGTATAGCGGTATTTTAGTAGAAGATAACAAGGGGCAAAGTAGCAATATTAGTAGTAACAATATTCATTCGAAATAATCATATTTTAGATTAGAATAATCAATATAATTACAATATATACATTAACTTAGTCAATTCTATTACACTTCATATAACTACATAACTATATTACTATATTTGAAAAATAACCACTACTACTAACTAAAATAATTATAATAATATTAGTAAACAAATCAATGGTATTAAGTTACCCTAATTGCATAGCTATAATAATAATAATAATAATCATTTATTTGAAATACAGTTCACTCTTGAGCAAATATACCACTCAATCCCATTCTAACAAGAAACGCTCTCGCCTTGTTGGGATGTTATATACGTCAGGAAGTGGTGTGTCGCGTTGCACCTGTTACTTCCTGTTAGTCAGGCTCTCACCACGACTTCTTGGTTCCTAGTTCCTCGAGGAGAAGAGACCAGTCGGAAGAGACCACGTTTGACTGCATCATCGCCATCAAACACCTTGATAAACGGCTTCCCTATTGGCCCGAACACACACACATAAACAATACATTGCAGCCATTGGTGTGTTGTACTACAGTAAATACACGCGTGTGTGTGTTTTAGACAGAGAAACAAACTTGGACATTTTTAGATTTATTGTGCATTTATTAGTGTGTGATATTTACCGGTCTCTGTGGCAACGGCAGGCTGACCATCCCTGACAGAGACAACTGAAGACGGATCCACCTCATCCAGATTATCTAGACAGACAGATGAAGGAAACCATTAGTGGGATAAATGACAAGTTAAAATGACATTAAGAGAATCCAGTAAATGTTTTAAAAACTAGGGGTAGGGGTATTGTAGTGCTTGTGGACCAAGAAATGTTGCACTAACTTGAGCCCTATTCGGACGGGATTAGTTTTACATGGGGGGTGGAGTAATGTATTTTTACCACAGGACGTCTGTAATATTTATTGTCGATTCGTACGGGATCTCAATTTAAATGACAGAGATGGGAGTGACTGCTCGATTTACGCACTGCCGTCACACCCAAAAAACGTGTGCAATAAGTAGCTTCCCCTGCTCACAACTAGAAAAAAAGCCACCAACCAGAGGGAAGAAAACACGCAACTGGACAAGGGCTGAAGATTTGGGCCTAATTTTAGTTTGGAGCAAGCGTTACTTTCAAAAACAGTTTGAACAAATGGTACAAAACCACAGTTTGCCACAGACTTGACCGACCCGAGGTATCTGTGCCATGCATGATGAAATAAAATGCCTCCTCGCGCACCTCCATACTTGAGACAAAACGGGAAAAACTTCCACAGGATATGACAGAATATTTAAAAACATCTAGTCGCAGGAGATTAGATAACCTGAGGTTATTTCTACGGTTCGTTTTACTGAAGGTTAAGGTGCAGTCCGTAAACACGACTGAAACGGCGCATTCGGACGGGATTAAAATCACTGAGAAGCTCCAGTAATAATTACATTACCCCACCTCCCCATGTAAAACCAATCGCGTCCAAATAGGGCTTTAGACTAACTGTCTATATTACCTCTATTTTCTAGAGTAATTTTACTGTAATCTACTAAAACTCTCACCACTGCAGAGGATGTGGTTTAACACTGCGTGTGCGTGTCAGTGTGTGTACCTAAATCGTGACTCTCTGGTATGCGGTAGCAGTGCATTTTGCTGTAGTTCCTGGAGGCGAGGATGACGGAGGTTGGGTTAAGGATCATGGCTCTGAGACGACCCAGGTCACAGTCACCAGCCAGTGAAACGTAGCACGACGCGTGGGCCTGCAGAACACACACACACACACACCACACTTACGCAACACACTGACAACATAATATGTGTATCACTGGAACACAAGCCACCCTTACAGCACACTTGCAGCATGCTAACAATGTACTTACCACTGTAACAGTTACAACATGCCAACAACATTCTTATCACGTAACACACAACATGCACAAAAACACAATACACGTTCTTTCACAACACACTAAAACGTAATTACAACACACTTAACACAACAACACAATTACAACACGCTTAAATGCTTAATCGGAGAGAATTCAACCTTATAAGTGTATTTTTACTATTCTTTTTATATTTTCCAGTTCCTGGAAAATAAAAGAGAAACACTGATGACTCATTCTGGACCTGGGGGGTGTATAACTAGGGGTTATACATCCTGGACTATGGGTTGTGTGTGTAATGCACCTCTAAAGCTATTGGCTAATTCCCTCTGCACTATTTGTTTTCATCAAGACAGCCGTTCAATGATAGAGAGGGTGAAAAAGTCTGGAACATGAATGGCACCTTCTCTCAAAAGAGGGCTGGAACAATGTGGATTCTCAAACTCTGCACACACAGACAGAATACAAGCCGTATAGCTATCATGATAATAAATGTCGGAGATACCATATAGGCTATGGAGAAAATAATGTAATTTCACTTTTAAAATGTTTTAGCTGCGTTTATATGTAGCCTAATCTCGATCATGCAACTATGATGTGTTCTAGATGAATGATAACAAAACAGGTTTTGGTGACTCAGACATTTGGACTTTATATTGTCAAATTACTCCAGTAAATATTTTTTTAAATGAATACACTGCAATAATTTAATTTTGCATTCTAAAAACACATACTACCAGCAGAGATGGTCATCGGCTTTGTAGACATATAACTTTTTGAGAAATGGCAGATGAAAAAGGGAGTTCCGTTTCGGGTCTGCAAACTTTGAATTCTTTTTTCACCCAACATCAGCGTGAGGACTTAAATTGAGGTAAGGAAGTTACCAAAGGTTCAATATTGCTTAACTTAACTACACACCATACAACACGCATAATACATACAACGCACAACAAACGACACACATTACATAAAATGTTGGCCGTCTCCGAATCTCACCACGATTCCACAACACTCGCACCTCATCCCAGTCAGAACGTCTGACGAGCCGCAGGAGCGCCGACACACCTCGCACCGCGCCCCGGAACACAGGTTCCCCTCCCGCCAGTGGTGCGGAAACGTATCCTGTAGCCATAAAAAATAGATCCTGGGTGAGAGTCTGTTGGTATGGCACAAGAGCAGGCAGGGGTTAGACATCCACTGGGTGTATATACTGTACATGCACGTTTACACCCAGAGTTTGTATGTATCCTATTCACTCTTCATGTAATTTTATGGCCTTTGGGCTGTTGGGCTCTCGGTTTGTACTGTAAAACTGGAGAAGATAAGTGGGTGACATGAATGGGTGAAGGCGGTGGGGAGCCAATATGGTTAGCAACTCGCTAGCTCTGCTAGCCTTTCCGCAGCCTTGCAGACAAGAGGGGGAGGGCTTCAGTGGCAGGATGATTCATCAGAGCTCCTGTCACTCACCTGGCTGTGGGCGTGGTCCATGTGCACCTGACGACAGTCTCCGCAGCTGAATATGGCACAGTCGGCATGCACGTGAAGCTCACACACTGAGAACCCCCGGCAACACACACACACACACACACACACACACACACACACACACACACACACACAAACACACAAACGTCAAAGATATAATTAAAGCAACCGACAATAATATCCTCAAAGCTGCACAGATTTTCCTTCTGATTTTAATTCTGATACACCACTCTCTCCGACAATCTCCCCCCCCCCCCCCCCTCTCTCTGTCCTCTGGGAGAATCAACCAAGTGTGTAAACACACAGTGCAGGCTCTTGTGTGTGTGTGTTGAACCAGCCCTCTGACACACAGTGCTGAGGTTGCAGCTCTGATTAACACCTCTCTGTCACCAAGACACACTGCGTCATCTACCTACATGTAGTCTAGCTATGCAGCGGCTATGCCCTCTGCTCAAGGGTACGCTGGTAGCAGCAGGTTGTTGATTCTCACCTTCGCATCGCAGATCAGCGTTTCCCTCTGTGGCTTTTCTGCAAACGCAGCAAAACCGCTTCTTCTGGCCGGCCAGACCCAAACAGTGAGCCACCGGAACCTGAATACACAAATTGACACAGTACAAGCTAATTCAACATCCTATAATATTACACAGAATGGTAAGTGTATGATAAAAATATTACATATCCTCCTCCTAAATACCTGTACTCACCTACCTGTTCCTAAATCCTTTACTCTACCTGCTCCTAAATACTAGTACTTACTGTATCCCCTACCTGCTCCTAAATACTAGTACTTACTGTAACCCCTACCTGCTCCTAAATACTAGTACTTACTGTAACCCTACCTGTTGTTATATATTAGTACTTACTGTAACCCCTACCTGCTCCTAAATACTAGTACTTACTGTAACCCCTACCTGCTCCTAAATACTAGTACTTACTGTAACCCCTACCTGCTCCCAAATACTAGAACTTACTGTAACCCCTACCTGCTCCTAAATACTAGTACTTACTGTAACCCCTACCTGCTCCCAAATACGTGTACTTACTGTAACCCCTACCTGCTCCTAAATACGTGTACTTACTGTAACCCCTACCTGCTCCTAAATACTAGAACTTACTGTAACCCCTACCTGCTCCTAAATACTAGTACTTACTGTAACCCCTATCTGCTCCTAAATACTAGAACTTACTGTAACCCCTACCTGCTCCTAAATACGTGTACTTACTGTAACCCCTACCTGCTCCTAAATACTAGTACTGTAAGCCCTACCTGCTCCTAAATACTAGAACTTACTGTAACCCCTACCTGCTCCTAAAAACTAGTACTGTAAGCCCTACCTGCTCCTAAATACGTGTACTTACTGTAACCCCTACCTGCTCCTAAATACTAGAACTTACTGTAACCCCTACCTGCTCCTAAATACTAGTACTTACTGTAACCCCTATCTGCTCCTAAATACTAGAACTTACTGTAACCCCTACCTGCTCCTAAATACGTGTACTTACTGTAACCCCTACCTGCTCCTAAATACTAGTACTGTAAGCCCTACCTGCTCCTAAATACTAGAACTTACTGTAACCCCTACCTGCTCCTAAAAACTAGTACTGTAAGCCCTACCTGCTCCTAAATACTAGAACTTACTGTAACCCCCACCTGCTCCTAAATACAGTAGCTGTTTAGGATCATTCCGTCTGCTATGGTAAATGGTTGAATACTGGTGTATACATCAGATGTCTCACCTGTACAAGTGTCGCATTCAGACAGGAACAGGGTCTTTTCAATGTCTTCAAACATTTCTCATGGCACATCAGGTTACACACTGACCAACACATGAGCAAGACAAGCATTATATTTCTCAGGGTCAGGTGTTCCAATCACAATAGGTAGAATAAGTCTACCAGGGTTAGGGGTTCTATTCCCTGTGTAGAGCAAGGCACTAACACTGGCAGGGTTAGGGGTTCTATTCCCTGTGTAGAGCAAGGCACTAACACTGGCAGGGTTAGGGGTTCTATTAGGGTTATATATATAGATGTATAAAATGTGTTCTACTGATTACATCAGCAGTTAATCCCAGTCAAATAACACACATCAGAGTTCAGAGTTCTTGTTACCGTCTGATGCATTGTATTAATCTAGTGTGTGTGCGTGGACTGGTCTGCACAACACGGGCCACCACCGAGCATCCCTGTCATTCTCCTGTTGCCACGGCAACCAATGAAAGTAAATCACGACTTGACTGCAGGTCTGAACATCCCCCCTACACTCTGCCCAGTAACAGATGTCTGTGAGTGCTCCCTGAGTATTTGGTCAGTGTTTGCACTAAACAATAGTACATAAAAGTACATAAATGAAGTACTATTCACTTTACCAAATATGTTTAACATGTTAAACTGATAGCCCACCTGTAGGCCTATGCATACCTGTGTTTGTTGACCTACGCACAGCTCCGTGTACCTTGTACAACGTTCCATAGTAATGTTTTGTGTTTACATAAAGTGTGAGTGTGTGTAGCTTAAATATGGTCTATACTGATTTGGGAATTTGGAATTTCTGTGTTTATGTGCGTGTCCATACCTTCACACAGGAAGCCAATCAGACCCCAGATAAAGTCACTACAGTTGTGACAGAAGGTCGGTTTCGTGAGAGTGACTCTCTTAAAGCAGTGACCAGGCGCGCTCACCAGGTACCTTGAGCGCGCACCGGGGGACTGTTGAGCCCGTTTGGTGACTGTTGGGGACTGTTGAGCCCGTTTCCTCCCGGACGAGGGGCTGGCGGTGGGGCTATCCGTCGCGATGCCGGGGTTTCCGTTCTTGGCCCGGGCGCATTCTGCCATTTTTGCCCCAGTCACCGGGGACCGACCCCCTCGGTACCGAGACGGATGTTTACCGTCAAAACGGCGAATAACTACGCCGTTAACCCCAATTAGATACCATCCCGAGTCACCCGTCCGGTACCGGGTCCGGCAGGGCCGTGCTGTCGTTACCGTGCTCCGCCAAAGAATCACGTCACTGCAGCTGAACTGATAAAACTAGTCTGTGAGGAGGCGGACTGGTTAGTCCTGTTGCCGGAGACAGACACGGGAATCACGGCTGATCACTGGACACGCCGCTGGCGTGGTGAGGAATAACAATAACGGAGCTGCAGGCTCCGCCCCTCCCGGTCTGCCGATATAGAGAGAGTGGGGGGTTAGAAATGAAACGAATCAACAAGTGTCGAGATGTTTGGATTCTACTGGTTTCTACTTCACGTCAGAAACCTCCTACTTCCGCCACACGATCCAAGGCAGACTGTCTTCACTTCCTCCCTCCTTCAAGCCTTTTCTTCTTTCCTAGTATCCTTGTTTCCTTCCTACCTTTAAAAGAATCGTAAAAGTGACTGTCAGAATCATGTACGCCTCGTCCCATTAAAATATTCAGCTGTTTCCCTCGAAACTCACCTCACCGTGTATTACCTCACTATTTCACCAAAGACATTTTTTGGTTACCAGAAATGTCAGCTATGTTTTAATTTCCTGTTAGACGAAGAGATAATCCGATAAACTAATCCGCTAAAAATAAAAATAGCCTAGATGTTAGTATTATTTGTAGCCTACTCAATGAATATAGCTACCAACAATTTGAGCCTACCATAGGGGAACTCTCCAGAAACTGATTCCTGAAAGTGTTGATAAAAATATGTGGTTGAAAAAATGTAGAGGAATAGGCCCAGATGTTTGTCCGAAAACGTATTTATTTGAACTAAAGAAACAAATAACGTGACACGAAATATATAGAACAAAACATTCGTAGTCACAGAAATTAGACAACACTGCCCTCTAGCGTTGCAAAGAAAGGAATGCAATAACCACTGACTAGATACAAAAACGGCTAGAATTCACCGCAAAAAACGTCTATGAATATTCCCTTTGTACTGTTGTAATTCGTAATGTATATCTTTATGTATTTCACTGCACATTTCTGTAAATCTGCAATTTGGCCACTAGATGGAAATGTAAGACTAGAATAGTCCAACCAGTCCATTAAATATTAATTACCATACACTTTTGTGCTCAGCTGTGTTGCAAACATTAACAATGAGCTGAGGTGGAAATGAGTGATCCTGATGGGCGCTATCATCGAACACAATCGTGTGTATATTACATTTCAACTAAAACCAAAAATGTTCCATGTCATCGCTTCCACTTGGTGGCAGTATATACTATAAGTATAAATATGAGAGGCCGAGAACATGCCGAGGTTAAGTGTCACCAAATCAGATTAAAGAAATGATTAAAATACTAAACCAATAATACTGTCTGTCACCAATAATACATATTTAAATAACCCCCTCCCTCTCCCCCTCCCTCTAGACGGCTCAGTAGTCTTATCTACAACATGTAGCCTACTAAAGGCTCACAATGCACTGCGCTACAAACTAATTAACACACTACACAGGTGATAAATAGCCCACAGGTGTGTGTCTAGACTCCTCTCCTTTCCTCAGTAAATTCCCAATCGGTACTACGAGATTACTGTAGGCTACATGTATGCAGAAGACCTATCTCGTTTGTTGTATATTATATATTTGCATACGTCACGCCTACGGTTGCAGGAGTTTGACCATTTCTGGACTTTAGACGTTGTTGTTGGTCGACTTATTGTTAATAATAAAGCCAGTTCAGAATATTGAAATCTAGGCATATTGTTTTCATACATCATTAACTAACCTCTCCCCCCCCCCACCCTCTCTCTCTCTCTCTCTCTCTCTTTAAACACACTCGTCCCTGTGTGGGTTTGTGTGTGTACGCGTCTGTCAACCCCTCCCCGTGCGTCTAGCTGCATGTACCAACGAGTCCACCAAAAGAAGCTCCGCGTGAACAACAAAACCGATCAGTCTTCCACTCCGTCCGCCAGTCTCCTTATATCTCCCCGCCTCTCTGCCTAGTCTTGCCCGCTACCGTACACGGAGAGCCCAGTCACGCCGCTCTCGCTTCGGACATGAGCCCGGGGACTCGGAGATGAGGCTCCGAAATGGCACCTTCCTAACGGTCGTTTTGTTCGCGCTGTGCGGGCTGCTCTCCGTCTCCTGGTACACCGCATTCAGCTCCAGCAGAGGTAAGAACGAGGCCCGCGCCCAGCGGGCTGCGGGTCCGTGTGTTGGCCGAGGCATGGAGCCTCCAGCCCGTCTGATCTGACCTGCTGCAGCCGTTATGCTGGTGGCGGGTTCGGGTGGAGAATGATTTAGTGCTGGTGGGTTGTATGGGGTGTTTCGTTTAGATGGTTCTAGACAAGCCCGGGCAGGTCTGGGCGCAGTCACGCTTCCACAAGTCAGGTTCCAGGGACCTGGACGGATCAGGATCCCCAGGATCCCCTGTAAGGGACTTGAGTGTTTCCGATAATTCGCGCCTCCGCCCCCTTGGCAGGTGGCAGAGTGTAGTTCTGCGAGCCCAGACCTGACCGCTTCTGTTATTGCGGTTACAGTTGCAGATCTTTATAGTTATTGTTGTCTTTCTCGTGACTATGCACTCACATATCCAATAATCACAAACAGAATATTCCCAATAGGCCTACAAAGTCCAGGCAGACACACACATTCCACATTCGGATTATTTATATATTTCGAATTCAGAAGGACGGAATAGGAGTAGGCTACATGTAAACGTAATCTAATTGTCGGTATAATTCGTTATAGACAAATGTGCCACAATTTTCATTCCAGAGTAGTTTTAGCAGGAAAACACAGTGCTCGATTACATGGAACCTGAGGTCTTTCACACACAGAATTAACACTTTCAGAACTGATCCTTAGAAACAAACACACACAGTATGGACATTAGATCAGATTAAATCAGATTATTGATGTAACTTTAATTAAATGGGTTCCTCTGAGTAATGACAAACCTAACAAAGTACATACACACACACACACAGATGAACTAATTTACCACACACACAAGTACTGGTCAATGATGATCACTAAAGGAGGAATTCAGTAGGTGTTTTTCTGGAGCACAGAGGCCTCATGTTGCCATGGTACTATAGAGATAGTTTCGATTTGTGTTTTTTAAATATTTGTTTGTGGTGTGCAATTTCATCCGTGTGTGTTGTGAAACTGCATATTTTGTATTTGCGTATGTCATAATGTAGTCGTAATGTTTGTTTTGAGTCCGTGTGTGCGTGCTTGCTTACACATTACATGTTCACTCCACTGATTTTTTTTTTTTGGTTTTGTTTTTTACACATTTTTACAATCCAACTCTGTGTGTGTGTTGATCTTGGACAATCTCTCCGGACCACTGGTCTACTGCCCAGTTAACACCATAGGACTGTAGACTGGGGGGGGGGGGGAACACAGGGAAATTCAGCCTGTTTCTGTTCTTTATTTAAAATGTTTAAGTGTGAGAGATGTAAGCTGGTGTTGGAATCCCCCTCAGAAGAATAAGTGCGACGATGAGACGCGCTTTGTTCTGACAGAAAATGCACACACGTCGACAAGACCGTGTTAACAAATTTCATTTTTTCATGAGGTAATGGGTTTTGTTGCCCTGTACTGTTGGATACAAATTACATTCCCTGTCTCACTCGCATGCATGGACACACACGTATACACACACATTAGACACAGACACCCACATTTACATGCTACAGACGGTTTCATAATAGCAAGATGACTTTTCATGATGAACCTGGAGGTTCTGTCTCATGCACACACACCCAGGCATTGTTGCAATCACATTGTTAGTGCGGCATCAAGCTGCTTCTAATGCATGTGTTAAATCAGTATACTGTACTACATCAGTACAATAATAATGATAAAATGATAATAAAATAATGCTTTTATTTAACATGAGTGGAAATTTGGTCAACAGGTACATCTCTGTGTAGGGGATAGTACAGTGACGGGAAATATTCTGGCATACAGTGTGGTTTTTATGTATCCGGAAGAGAGCTCTTCCAAAAAGGTCTACCTAAAGTCAATGGAAAATTGTAACTTAACAACATACAGAGTGCAGTTGTGTCTAGTGACCAGGGAGGTCATTGCCAATTTATCCTACAGTATACCAATTCTAGCCTAAGGTTGCATTCAGTAGACATTACTTACATTTATTGAACTTTCTAAACAGGACACGTTTAGTTTATTTGCTACATTTTATCTGCCTTGCTGACAGCTGACATTATCCACTCCAAAACTCACTTCAAACTACTTTGCTCATTGAATATGCCACAACTTAAAATGTGTACTGAACGCTCCTGAAGTCTGACATCACTAGAGAACACCCCTGTTAGAATTTTTTTTTATCTTTGTTCAATCAATAAAACCTCATTCATGTAACTTTCTAAAAATCTAACTATTAAAGAGGCAGTTGGGCATTCTGGTGGTCAATAGGGACAGCTGATGAAAGGTATATTTATAGAGGATAAGGAATTCTAAGTGCAATAAAATGATTTAGGAACAAAATGTATTTGTTTTGGTTGTGTACAGTATATACGTATATGCAGTTGGCTCCATAGAATAAATATTTTATTGTAATTCTATTTATCACAGTAATTGCAATCAAAACGGGAAGGAAAATAATCCATAGTTGTGGATGCCATAATCGTAATGTAGGATTTTGCATAATTAAAATGATATACTATATATAAAACTTCAATGTGACATTTTCTTTGAGTTCGCACACAGTTGGAACAGCCGAAACTTTAGAATTAAAATGTGCTGTTGAGTTTAGCTGGACAACAGGAGACCGCTTGGCGGCCATTTTGACAACCACTGATCAACGACTACGTGGAACCTAATAAATTACCGAGTTGTCACTACAACAGCTGCACCAGTGGAACGGAGGACCACTCGCGTTCCGCGTAAATTTCGTCATGCGCACAGTCGGCGAAGAATGTCCGCGTGCCTCCAAAAATGTTGTGTCCACGGGATGCCCTGCTAGCTCCCCAGGTTGTGCATGTGCAAGACATAGTTATAAAGATCGCTAATAACCAAGTAACAAAGTAGTCTCTTGCACACAGAAATAGCCGACACGCCCACAAGTCCGCATAAAGAGAAATGAAGTATAGTTTAAAGAGCCTGAGCGCACCGCGTGGTTTACCTAGCCCTTAACAGTAACCCATTCACAGCTCAGCAGGTTGCTGTCGTCATAACAGTGATTTCAGAAGACTTTATTGCTTTCATACTTCCTCCTCCATTGAACCACTTTTGGCAATACTAGTTCAATATGCAATGTAATTAGCCAACAATGTGAATACACATGTACTATATTAATACTCTGCTAGATGTAGTATGTGGGTGAGTACTGGGGGTTGTTGGGAAGGAGACATTGATACTCCCTGTTTGCTCATGGACGTCCCTCAGAGGAGCCCTGGAAACCTGAGCTGTGTGCGTGTGGGGTTTTGGGTAATGTGAGGATTTGACAGTTTGGTCAATATTTGAGAAAGAGAAGTCCGTGGCCAGCACGGTGGTCACCTATAGGCTAACATGTTTGTTGGGGAGCTTTGAGACCCCATGTACCCATTTATTATCCGAGAGAGATCTTGCAGCTGTACGTGCACAGGCTTTTTCAGCCTATGACCTTGACAGATAACATGTCTTCAAATAGCCTCATTTTCCGCCTTCAACGGAAGCACACAGCTGCAGGCTGTTTGATATGTGTGTGTGATAAATCTTCATGTTAACAAGTCATGTCACATCATGCTGAAACTTCTACGGTTGAAACATTCTGTTGACAGACTGTCTTGTCTGTGGTGTTGTGTGTTTCTGCGGTGTGTGTGTGTGTGTGTGTGTGTGTGTGTGTGTGTGTGTGTGTGTGCACTTTGGGCCTTGAAAATGAATCTAAATGACTTGTTAACCACACTAATGCAAAGAACAATCGGGTATATGTAGTTGCTGAGAGACGTGTGTTCTGGCTGTGAGAAGCCTTGGTTAAACAGTCACCTGATCCTAGTACCTGCTCACAGGAAAACAAGCACTTTAAATATTCATCACATACACATACACAGCTGTCTAATGTTTCACTCCATTATGAGGCCGTGTGTGTGTGTGTGTGTGTGCGCGCGTTTAATTATTCATGTGTGTATTGGGAGCATTGGTCCTATGTCCATAGAGGCACTATGAGGAGTTTTCTACCATTTCCCAATCAGTGTCCTTGTTTTATCATGTGTTTTTTGTGTGTGCGATCTGAAGGGGTTTTAAATAGAATTGACACTCACTTCCCATTGAAGTCAAGCCTGACCTTTGGTACTAGTCTACAAAGCAGTGGTTCTATACCATATCACTGCTCAGGGATTCAAACAATCATTAATAAATAATAATAAAAGCTGCTAATGACTATATTTATCTGACATAAGAATATGATCATTAATAAAGTTGGCAATTATATTTGAAGTATTCTAAATAGTTGGACGAATCGAAGATTCTCTCTCTTCAGCGTACTCCTTCTCCCACACACCCAGGTCATCCGGCCGGGAGGGTGGGACGGGACTGTTCCCTCTCTCTCCCAAGTGGACCTATAGCGTTCTCAGCCTTTCTCACCAGGCCATATCCTCGTTTGAATTCCTCGCTGTCACCCATCCCTCACAATTGTTGTCATTTACGGCCCCCCGGGCCAGCTTGGAGACTTCCTAGATGAGAGAGATGTCCTCTTAAGCTTCTTCCCTGAAGCTGAGACACCACTCACGCTCCTTGGTGACTTCAACACCCCCCCCAGAGAAGCTGCAATCATCAGACTTTTCTTCATTTGATCTTACACTCTCGCCTTCTCCTCCAACACACAGGGCAGGAAACATTCGAGATCTCGTCTTCACCAGAGCCTGCTCGGCTTCTGAACTATCAGTTACCTCCCTCCCGGTGTCCGATCATCACTTCGTCTCCTTCTCTCTCGGCCCCTGCTACTTCCACCCGCGCCGCCTCTCGTCGTAACCAAAAATCTCTCTCTCTCCCTCATCCTTCTCTTCTGCAGTACTCTCCCTACTACTGTCGACTGAACAATTCCTATCCCCAGACCAGGCTACCTACACTCATATCCTCTCTAACATCTTCTCTTGACACCCTCTGTCCACTTACTACCAGAACAGTGCGATCTTCTCCCCCTACTTAGTGGCTATCGGAACCTCTATGCGCTTGTAGAACGAAGCTCAGAGCGGCTGAGAGGAAATGGCACTTGGATCTCAAAGCCTACCACCGCCTCCTCTCTGAATTCACCACCTCTGTTTCTGTAGCCAAAGCCACCTTCTATCGACGCAAAATCCACTCCACCGCCGTATTTTCCTCCCTGCTCACACCACTCGCCCCTCCTCCGCCCTCCTCCCTGTCAGCTGATGATTTTGTAACCTTCTTTTCAAAGAAAGTGAATGACATTAGCCAGTCCTTTGCACCTCCATACATTCCTTCTATTCCCACACTGCTTGCAATAATTTTAACACTTTCTCTACCCTCTCCACAGAAGACATCAAAACACTGATTATATCCAACTGGGCCACTACCTGCCCACACGACCCCTATCCCTACATCTCTTCTCCAAGCCATCTCAAATCCCTCACCTCCCTGATCAATTCCTCCCTGGCCACTGGCTCGGTCCATGCTGCCTTTTTAAAACAGCTAGAGTCAGACCGCTACTCAATAAACCAACCCTGGATGCATCTGCACCTCAGAATCTATCCTTCTTTCCTATCCGAAACACTCGAACGCGCAGTCTCTGACCAACTGTCCTCCTACCCCTTACAACACAACCTCCTGAAACCCCACCAATCTGGGTTCAAGGCTACTCACTCCACTGAAACCGCTCTTCTCATGGTGACAGAAGTCCTGCACACTGCTAAAGCCTCCTTTAGCACCAGGTCCTTCTATCGGCCCTACTGAATTGGGCATTGCCAACTCAGCGCTTTCCTGGTTTGAGTCCTATCTGACAGATCACTCCTATCGAGTCCTCTGGAAACCCTGCCCGCTCACCACTGGGGTTCCACAAGGATCTGTGCTGGGATCCTTACTCTTCTGACTGTACACTAAATCTCTTAGCTCTGTAATCTCTTCTCATGGATTCTCCTACCACTGCTATGCCGACGACATGTAAAACCACATGTTAGTGCAAATGTTGGACAAACAGAAGAACCAAGTTACATGAAACAATCCAAGCATCGGCGTCGCCAGGTCATTTTTCCAGGGGCTTCAGCCCCGAATGTTTTGAATGTAGCCCTGAATGTAATTTTATATGTATGCAACACAAAGTTTAGGTGCAGTTCAACAACAACA